>BQNB010026561.1:0-12288 GCA_026074375.1 Tanacetum coccineum | reverse complement strand
TTTAGGGTTTACGGGAAAACCTAATTGTCATTTATCGCGAAACGTAAACACTTTCACGTATCCGATAAAATAACTTGTGTAATTTAATAATTATCCCCCTAATAATTACTTAACCCTTGTTTGACGTAAACAATAATTTGCTTGATGCCCGTTTACGTTAACTGATTATTTCTTGCTTACGCGATTTAACTTAACGATTTCCATTAAAAACAAACGCGTACAATACAAAAAAAAATAGCGATTTTATCAACGTCGTACATTGTCCTAAAATACGGGGTGTTATATTTATAAACATGCATATTCAAATCAAAACATGTATTTAATTAAGAATATTAAATTTAGATTTTATCATAATTTTTTAATAAATAATATCAGCTAAATTATAGTATACAATAAGTGTACCTGATGAGGAAGTTTTGATTATTTTTTTTGGCTGTGGAGTAAGACCTGTAAATTAATCAACATATATATTCAACTCAAAAGATGTAATTAAACAAAAATCTAAATCCATAATTTCAATAGTAATGGGTTCTAAAAAATATGTGTAAATAATTGTTTATCAAAAAACTACCTGAGGAGGAGCTTATAGTTTTTCTCTTTTGCTGTTTGTTGTTTAATACACGTTTACAGTATATCACCAATTTAAAAATCAATGTATATAGAATCTGTAATGAACAATGCACACCTTGTGTCTATCATTCTTTAAAAGATCGTGTCATCATAAAATGGTTCAACACTTCTGCTGTGTATGTTACAATCATTTTAAATCTAAAAATAACCAAACCAGCATAGACAAGAAAATTTAGTAATCACATCCACAATCAAGTTGAATGTGTTAGATATATTGATGGGGCTTGTTCAATCTCCATAACAACATATACTCCGTATAAAAAAATATTAGATTATATAAGAGTGGCATACTAATGCTTATCCTCATAATTCGTTAGTATTAAAATATTAGTATCACATATTCACATCTCAAAGAATTTAAAGATATTTTCTAAGAGAACTGTTAGTATCAAAATACACACACCCTCTTACCAGCATACTCCAAACACAAAACAGCTAACTGAAGAGATCCATTTAGGATCAATAAGCAAAGTGATAATGGGTCTACAACTATTATCTATTTGAACAAATATGACCACAAAAGTAAGACAGCAAAAATATAATTAACTGATCAAACTTATTTCATTGACTTTGGCAGCCACAAATAGAAATCACGGTTAATCCTACTTGTGTTTATATGACTAAAATGGACCGAAACAATATTTTGGTACTCACCTTCTCTATTCTGAGTACATCAAACTTTGGAACCTCCTTTAGCTGGATGACAACAAAGAAGAAAGGACTATAACTTATCTTCAGCAATCTTGAAGAATGTATACGAAAGAATTGTATTGTCGATACCATCCATCCTATGATCTGTCTCAAACTCCGAGTCAATGTAAAAAAACACCTGCCAGTAGGTTTAAATGTTCACCATTAGATTTAATCAGTTCCATGCAGTCATGAATCTTGGTTCCGCTACCAAAAAAAGGTCATTAGAAACTTCCAACTTTATTGCTTTTGGTCAGCTTGATCCGAAGAGAAATTTACACATGTATAGTAAAATAGTGTAATTTTAATCAGTAAATGAAATATTAGTTCTTTAACAGATAAGTGGAGATCGCTATACTTACAGATGAGTGGAGGTCGCTATACTTACACGCGTATCAATCTGCTCGCCTGGAAGAAGACGCTGCTCCTCAAAGCAAAAGCATTGTATTTTGTTGAAATAAACTGCAGCCTGCACACTCAACACAAACTTAGTAACTATGGGAAGTTTAAGAGTAAAAGAAACTTCATATCTATTACTCAAAACACATGCTTTGATGTCGTTGTTCAAACCACATTCTTGGTTATATGGTACTTTAAAAATTGCAGTTGTTTCGACACAAAACTTCCACAGAAAGACACTTTGATCGATGATATTAAAGCTTTGTCACATGTTTGGATTATTCATAGAAGTAGGAATGTGCGTCCAGTGTGGACTGAATGGAATAGTAATCCAATATTTGATTGTAATGTGTTAGGATTAATGTTTTCTTAACTTAGTATCGACAATACAAATAGTTAGTACTGACAGTTATACTTAGTACCGACAGTACAAAGTATTAAGTACTGTTAGTTAGTTAGTACCGTTAGTAGAAAGTTAGTTAGTACCGTTGAGAAGATATTTAAAAGATATTTATGAGATATTTTAGAAAAAGATATGTAAGCCTTTTAGGGTTATCCTTGAGATATAAAAGGAACCCTAGGCATAGTTAGTAAATATAGTTCTACACAAGATCATAGAGATAATAGTAATCATAGTTAGCAATCTGTAATCCTCAAGAACACATTAATAAAGTTGTTATTCAGTTGTTCATTGTTCTTCTTAGTACCTGTGTTAAGATTCCGCATTAACACATAGTATTCATAGTCATTGTTTCTACATAGTCATTTGTATTTATACATCCTGGCTATCATCCTTTATAGGCTGCAAAGATCCATTCAGTTTATCAGGACCATCAATCTCTGTCTCAACATCTCATCAGCCATCTTTCTCAGCTTAGCTTCATTAATGGTCAGCGACACTTCTTCCATAATGTCTTGTGATACTTGCTTCGTTGGAATTTCATCATCGTCTGTAGCATAAGAGTCAGTCCAAAAATCAAAATCATCATCTTGCTTTTGATTACCTGAAGTTGATGGAGCTTGTTCCTCTTGAAAAACTTATCCAGATAATGACTCTCCAGATACATAAGCTTCATACTCCAAGGTATTCTGCCGCTTTGCACTATTCTCCCCCTCAGAATGAGCATCATCATGAGGATCGTCCTAATCTCTTGGGTGAACGACAGGATTTCTACATGCAGTTTGTAGTACTGTATGTCTTTCAAACTTCATCTGGAGAGCCAACCATATTGCTATGTCTTGTTGTTGTAATTGAGGATCAGCTTTCATAGCAAGATTAGTTGATATTGTTATTCTGGAACAGAGGATGTTTATGATTGAGCTGGATGAACATGAAGAATATGGCCAGACATATAATTTCGAACAGATGCATCAACTTGAGAAGGAATGACAATGGCAATTGAATTCTCAATTTGTGTCGAGATTTAAGCTTGAATATTTCCACGTTCCAGCAAAATCGCTTTACCAATCAATCTTTCCGTCTCTTCTTTAGCCTTTTGCCTCTCCATAATTAACCCTTCCGCAACATACACTGGAACTTGATTTCGAACTTGTTAAGGAACTTGCTTCTTAACGTGTTTGTCTACGATAGTGGGTAATGTCTCAACCATTACATCATGAAGATTATCAGAAAGTGTATCGAATGACTTCCTCGGCATAAACCTCGCTTGTAAATGTACAAACAAGTAACCATAACGTCCATGTACCTCCTGAAAGAAACTCTTGTATCGTTTGAAGCGAGTTGGTTTTATCTTGAACAAGGATAGAAGTCGATTCGTCTTAGATAATTTAGTGTGAGATGAACTTGATGATGGTGTAATATGAGTATTCGTCAATTCTTGGAGTTTCTCGGTATCCGAAGATACGAGATTAAAGTAATGAATCTAGAGATCTAATTGTGTGGGATTGGTGAATTCCTAGTCTCCTCTACAATCTTCCCTTTCTCCCTTCTCTTCAATTCATACACCTCATCAGTTATTTCTTCATTTTCATCATTAACATTTACTGGTATAACAACGTTAGTAATGTTAACCACTGGAGTCTCCTGAGTAATCTCTACCTCCATTTCTTTAGTTAGCTCCACCTCCTTCTCTTTAGAAATATCCACTTCCTTTTCTTTAGTAATCTCCGCCTCCGGACTTTCCTTATCACTCCGGGGATCTATCCTAGTACCGGGAATATTTGATTTATCATTCCTAGGGATTGAACTATCATCAACAACGTTCTCTTGTCCTTCCACCATCTTATCAATTTCTTCAGATGCCAAGTGCTCGTCAACCAGTGCCACATTTTCTCTAGCTTCCTGCTCTTCATGACTTTTATGCTCCGCAAGACTAACTTGTAATGTATCTTGTAAAATCATCTCGTCTGCCTTGTCAATATTTGGCACTAGAGCTGGTGGAGTAAGACGTGCGGATCGCCTTTCAGGGATACCAAGACAAATCACAGTTGATCGCTGGAGCACTTGACTCACCTGCTAGCTATCCTTATTAGGGGGGTTAAGGGTGCCAGGGGCGCTAGTGTCCTATGCGTTCCCTGGGTATATCTCAGTCGGCTTGTGACTGAGGTCAGAGGAACATCTAGTCCCAAACACCTCCGTATACATCCAGTAAGCTTCTATTGCTTCATTTCTTTAAGTGATCAGCCAAGCTAGTAACTGCCTTCCAACTTTGTCTTTATGTCTTCCTGAATTAAAAATATTCTTCATGATATCATCATCTTGCAAGTTGTGATACTTGTCTTGAGCACGTCTTGAGATTTCAGGAAAGATAGTCATATAATGACTGACGATGATCTTTGTAAATCTTGGATATGGAATCGAAGATGTTGGATGATGAAGCGAATAGTAGAGTCCTTCCCATAGTAACTCTGCATAATCCACATGAATGTTATTGACAAAGCAATACAACATTTTCATTATCTGCAACGGCGGTTGGTCCCATCCAGTGACACGTGTTATTAAGCATTTAGAGAATATTTTGCATAACGTTTGCCATGGCTGCAGAAGACCACTAGTCTTGAAATTGATTGTGACTAACTCCACGTAAATCCTAATACTTGCTTGTAAAAGGAACCATGTCAGAAAATAATTGTGGTGGCACGAATGAATTATGATTGTTGTCAGTTGCTTGTGGAAGATGAGTGAAAGATTTGTCTGAAGTCATCCATGTCAAGAGTGAGTTCTTTCTTGTCCACATAAACCCGAGCCGATACTTTGATCCTCCTTCCTCAAAGTATGGCCAGAACTGTGCCATATAAAATCCATAGAACGGATGAAGAAGCCTGCAATGCTAATCCGTAATGGATGAATCTTATGAGATTCCTTAGAATTCTGCTTTCTGGCAGACATTGCTCATGCTCGAGATCAACTTTCTTGTTTAGCATCCATAATATAATATCTCTTTTTAGAGGGCACAGTTTAATCTGGAGAACAACAGCTGCATATTGTTGTTGTGCCAGAGGATACTGAATGAATACAATTAAGATATTAGATACAGCAAATTCTATTTGACTATTTTGTCTATTTTCCACTCTGTCCTGTTTTTATATGTTCTAGCAATTCTTTTTGAACATATTTGATCATTTCATTCCCTGTGCTCGTTCTTGCTTTTTTCTCTAGCACATTGCCATAAACCTTATTTCATTGATTACCATTTTTATGTTTCTGGCAATTCTTTTTCGAACACAACTTTGATTTGCTTTTCCGGCGTATGGATTTATGCTCCTCTTGTCTATTTTTAGAATACCTCACCAGAAATTCTTTTGTGACATGATACGCCTTTAATAAGTATTATGAAAATTCTTTCTCTATTGATTTTAATCAAGAATCTTATTATGAAAATTTAAAGAGAAACATTCACTTCTTAAAATAGTTTTTGTGAAAGAGTATCATTTTTGACACAATACAAATTTGAGAACTTTTTCCAGAAATCTTTTGACAAAAACTTTCTTTATAATGATAACATAGAATCAGGTAATCTCAAACCCTCAACTAAATAGACACTAAGTCACTCTCTCCTCATTCTGTTCATTGCAAAAAATGGCCAAAGCCGGACATGACTTAGTCTACTTAAACAATTGGGATTTGGATTAAAAACTTCAAGTTATAAAAAAAACTTTGCTTTCCACTTTTGGCATGAATCCCAAAAACAATGAAGCCAAACCATCTAATACAATAAATTGAATGGACACTAAGTCACTCACTCCTCATTCTGTTCATTGCAGAAAACAGCCTAAATCGGACATGACGTAGTCCACTTAAACAATTACGAATAGATATTTCAGACTCAAAGATTAGAATTCATAAAAGCTTGATTTCTTTGCCAAAATTATTTAACGTTTTCACCATAAATGAGAAACTGATCTTTTTATACCACAGACATTCAAACATTAAACATCATAAACATTAATCATCAAAGTTATTTCTTTCTAAACATAACTTCACATATACACAAATTAAATTTTCACAGAATTTTGACTTTTGACCATTACCGAGTTTGACCTTTTGACTCTTCTGAGTTTGATTGCTTGACCCTTCCAAGTTTCTCAAACAAGATAAACACTTATTCCTTTTACTTTATGAAAAACTAAACTCGATTTTTATGTTCATTTTTCCATTTTTCATACTCCAAACAATCAAACTGGATATTTTGTCAAACTCGATAAACACCATACATTTCCGAGTTTCAATTTCAGTTACTAATTAACGATCCCTAAGCTATTTATCACTTATTTACACATACCCATTGCTTATTATCGTCTGATGATTGCATTAGTTTTCACAAACTCCATAAACATAAAAAACACAAACCGAAAACATTAATATTACCGAGTTTAAAACTCGATATGCAAAACAATCAATATCAATCTGATAATGTCTAATCTCCTTACGTTTGAGAAAGAAAAATAATCGAAAATCGTGTGGTAATGAACTTAAAAATAATTGAATGAATTTCCTTCTCAAACATCCGGTAAATTGATTCCGGTATAGAAAAAATGTAACTTGTTTAGCCCCTGTACTTCTATTTTTCAATTCTGACCATGTTTCTTTGAAATTTGTTTATGAATTTTCACAAACTCCCCCTTGAATAATGAATCTTTTCAAAAACTCCCCCTTGAAATGAAATCATGTAAAGTACTTAGTCCGAAAATGAAGATGCTTAAATAAAAACTCCCCCTTGAAACTATAACATTTTCCAAATGTAGTATTTGTGAGAGATCATTGTTTTTATTTTATTTCCAAAAACATGTATGCGAATGGAAAATTTTAAGAACTCCCCCTTAGATCATGATTCCGTATTTTCAATTTGAAAGCTTTTTATAAAAACTTGGAATCATGAAACTAAGCATGTGATCTTTTTAAATTTTGTTTTTTTTAATATGAAAAATATGTCAAATCTTTTTGGTATTTTGAAAATTTTTAATTTTTTCTTTTGTTTTTGAAAAAAATTATTTACATGTTTTTTATGTATGAGCTTTTCAAGAAGATAACTTTGTTAGCTTTCCAACTAGTTGGAGTTCAGACATCTCATACGAATTCGATGAACTAAATACTCAAGCGTTCTGTATTGGTAACCGCCTTATAAATAGATCCCGCAAGTTGGTATTCTGTCCGACAAGTAAATTTCCCACAGTACCCTTCTCAACATGTTTCTTTAATAAAATGATACTGATTCAATGTGCTTCGTCTTAGAATGTTGGACCGGATTGCATGAAATAGCAATGGCACTCTTGGAGTCATAGTATATCGGAATACGATTGTACTTATATCCATAGTCAAGCATTGAGTACGCATCCAAATAACTTGTGCACAAAATGCAAATAAGGAAACATATTCAGCTTCAGCAGTTGACATCGCAGTACAATCTTGTTTCTTTGAACTCCAACTCACGAGCTTTCCACCTAGAAATTGCAATCCTGACGTATTTGGCTTCCAAACTAGATATGGGGCATTTGATACAATGTATCGAAGTCTGAGTCCAGTACGGCGTATTCAATTAATGAATACAACGTATTCATCTTCTGGACTTATACGAAGTACTCATATTTTGGAATATGGAGTATTCCTTCTTTGGTCTAATACGGCGTATTCAAGTAATGAATACGGCTGATTGAGTAGTTTTACACACGTAAAATATATATATAATATAACCTTAAGAGAGTAATTAAGAAAATTACCAAGTTACCCTTGAAAAAATTCACTCTCAAAAATATATATAATATAATATAAAATACGTATGTTAAACCGGGTAAGTATGATCACCCGGGTCGTTTCCCCAACGACTAGTGAAATTGAAACCACGTTTTATGTTCGGATCCTGATTTGAATGAAGCAAAGATATTTTGGATAAGCTATTACTACTAATTAAGAAGCAACAAATAATGACAATTAAACAAGTAAACAAATTTTAATCCCTAAAAATGTAAACTAAAATTTCACTAGACAAAGAAAAAGTTCCGAAAATTATTAAAAATAAAAGCCCTAATTTTTATCTATTTATAAAAGTTTAATTAAACTAATTAAAACTTAACCCTAACTATTAATTAAAACTTAATAAACTAATTAAAAACTAACTTAGGGACTAACTGTGTAAAAGACTTAAAGACTAATGGGCTAAAACATTTAACGGGCAAGGATTAACTGGAGAACAACTAAAACAGAAAATTTACAGGAATGGTCCCTGAGGGTTTACCCCGACAACAAACTAAGGACAGAATTAAGGTGAGATTTGAAAAGTGCTTATTATTAAAAACTTAAAAGAGCAAAGTTTGAGATTAAACTATTATGAACAAATTTAATAAAAGAACCTTGTGCTGAGAGTCAATAATAAGCTCAAAAAGAGCTTATCTTTAAGCTGTTTACAGAAAGTGAGGTTTTGGGCTTATTTTCACTTAAACAGCCATAAAATACTCAAATAAAGCTTAAATCTAAAAAGGAAAAGTGATCTAGAAAGCTTGTGATGTGCTTATTTTAAAAATGAAAAGAAATTAAAGCTTAAACTACTTTTATGCTACTGAAATTGATCATGAACTAAGCAAACTCAAGAAATAAGCAAAGTAACACAAAATCTAAATAAGCTAAAAACCTTAATAAGCTAAACTAGACTCTCAAACTTTAAGGGCTTACCAAACTACTGATTATCCATCTAAATAAGCTGTAAAATCTAGATTTAAAAGCTGAATTAACAAATTTAAATCCTAAAGATTCTAAGTACTGTTTTTGGAGTTTTCAGGTTTTTTATGACTTTTGACAGCTAAATTTAACTAGGAAAATAAGCTAGAAATTGCAAATTAAGACTTAAAATCTATTAAGCTATATTAAAACTCAAGTCTTACTGAATTTGATAAGCTAAATCCTAAAATTACTGTTTTAAATTAAACTAAGAACACCGCAGTACTAACTGAGGTTAGTACTGCTAGTGTAAAAGTTCAACAGTACTTTCAAGTGAAAGTACTGCTGATGCAATTTGACTTTTAAGAACAAAATTAAGCTATGAAATAAGCTAGAAAATGAAAACTAAAGCTAAATTCATAATAAGCTATAACTAAACTTAATACTACTGAATTTGACAAGCTAAAATCTAAGCTTAGCAGTACTAACTTTTTGTTAGTACTGGTGGCAGTTTTAACTTATTGTTAGTACTGGTGTACTTTTGCACAAGTGCAAAACGAAAGTGCATGCTTCCTAAGGGAAATCTTGTACTAAAACATACCCAAATGAGTGTATGAACACGATGGAAGCAAGATCTAAGCCTTGGAGGGCTTAGATCAACAATTGCACAAGTGAAACTTAAATGAAGACTAAACAACTAAATAAGTAAAATCTGAAGATCTTAACTAATTAAGCTAATATTTTGGATTTTATGAGTTTTTATGACAGAAATTAGTTACTAATGATCTATAACTATCTAAGCAAAAACAGACTAGAACATATAACTAAATAGCACTAGAAGAGATATTTAACACTAAATAAGCAAAGAGAATAAGCAAATAAGCAATATTAAACATATAAGGTATAACTAAGCAATTTAAACTGAAATTAGAGAAGAATGAAAAGAGAAACTTACTTGATCCTTTAGCTAAACAAAAGGAACCAATAATGGCAGCTACAAGCTCCCTAGCTTATTAATAAGCTAGGGTATAAGTCCTTGGGATCTCTTCCAAGTTAAGATCCCCTTCCAAAAGCTCAAATTTAGTAAGATCCATAATAGATTTAACTGATTTAAGGTTTAGATAAGATTAATACTGAATTCAAACAGCTCTATTTCAGCTTATAGACTGAAAGAGCTTATTATGAGCTTATATAAAAGAGATTTAAGAAGATTTAAAGTAAACACTGAATTTTATTAACTAGAAACCTTGATTACATTACTGAAAAGAGATTACAAAATGATTTTAAGGAAAATAAGCTAAAACAATTAAGCTAAAAATTTTAAATTAAGCTACTACTTCCTAAAAAAACTACTCCCCGTGTGTGTGAGAAAAGGCCTCTATTTATAGCACTTGAGGAAGCTTCTAGGATCTCTTGCCCTGCCCTCCAATCTTTCAATCCTGGCCAATCATTTCTTCAATCATTTGAGCTTCATTTGTGGCCGTTTGATCAAGCTGTGGACACCTGAGGATTGCCAGCGTGTCATTCCATTGATGTGACGTTTGTGCTTCTTTTGTGAGTGTTTTAGTGCAAAAACCCACATAAATGTGTGCTTTCACCATTGTTGACGTGGCTTTAGCTTGAACTTGAGCTAATGAATCTCTTGGAAAGACTGATTTGACCCTTGCCTTATCTCTTAAGGATCTCCTTAATTGACCATCTAGCCCTTTAATTTGAGAAACCCCTTTGTTTTTGACTGGATGGTAACTTTCGGGACGATGGGTGAACAGTAACACCTTTGGCGCCCTTCTTTCGACAGTTAAAACTGTTGGAGTTTGGGAAGTTTGCATAATTGGCCCTTCTCTTTCTTTTCTTCCCCATTTTTTCAAGTTATAAATAACTTTTGAAAATAGCAAAACAGCCCCTTTGAGCTCATTAAAAGAGAAAAATGGCTAGGGTTTGGCTTCAGGCTTTATCTTTGGCTTCTTTTTGAACTCTTTCTGACTCTCCGTGTCCGTGCATGCCCATTTTTGATTGTTTTCTTGTGTTTTTTTACTATCCATACCTGCACACACAAAACATAAATACAAGCATATTTTTGCTATTTTTTTTGGTTAGTTTTGGAAATAAAATTGGGTTATTTAGTATAAATGATATGTGTATTTTACACTTTATCAAATTCCCCAAACTAAACGATGGTGTGTCCTCACGCAATATCACATGGCCTTATAACCAAAAATATCTCGAAACTTCCCCCAACTAGACCTTTGAAAATGCAAAGATCATTGATGAGATAAATAAAGAGATACAAAGTATAACACACCGACATCCATTTCAAAGATTTTTCTCTTTTTATGATTTTTCTTCTTGTTTTTTTTTAACTTTCTAACTACAATTTTTTTTTTGTGTTGACATAATGTATTGTTTTCATTACCTCATTGGTAACTTTGAGGATCATAGAATAAAAAGCACAATTAAGTGTCTAAAAGATAACTTCATCATCCCCGACTTTTCACTTCTCCCATGCTAAGCTTAAAAATAAGATCACTGCTAATTACGAACTATGAGTGCTAAAGACTACTTATAACTACAAACTTGTGAAATTCCTTTCCACGACATAATCATAAAATTTAGGTGAGTGTGTTCAAATTAATTTAAACCATTTAAATCCACATATTCGATATGTTTGAAATCCGACACAAGCTTTACACAAGTGCCTTTGGGCTAATATGTTAAATCACTTAGAAGAATCACAACTATAAAGCACACAAAAACCAACTTTAGCTAAGACATCGTGTTCACTTGGTCGCATTATTGACTTTCTTCTCTAGCGATCCACCCGTCATCGGGTAATTGCTAAGGGCATTTGACACACCATTCCGGTAGAATTACTAACCGAAACGTAATGAACTTCCGATGAAAAAAGCTTTGTAGACTTTTGCAAACCTTAGTTCAAAAAGAATACCATGGTTTTAGAAAATGAAACTTTTACTATTTATTTTCTAACTTTGCAACTTAATTATTCACTATTTACATTATTGGGCTAGGAATTGGTATCACTTTTCTTTCGTCGACACATCGGCCCTCGAGCCTCCGACAAGAGCTCGCGTACTTATTATGATACCAACCCTAAATATACATCCTCCATCCTTTCTTTCGATGTCACATCGGGAGCGAACCGACAAATTCCCATGTACTTTATTGCGATGAGTTGTATATTAATATTAATACATTAGGATTATAGACTTGCATATCCTTTTTATTCACCAACTACATTTTTATAGATTTTTTTTATAGTAAAAATTTCGTATTTAGAAAACCAAAGTATAAACTCGAACTAAAATCCTTATTTACCAATGATGTTTGACTCATCATCGATAAAGCTTTTTTTTTCTTCTGAATATGTTGATTAGACTTTTAAGAGTAAAACTCTAAATTGCAAAAATTAAAAAGAACACGTATAATTAATCATTTTAAGA
>BQNB010026560.1:24244-56148 GCA_026074375.1 Tanacetum coccineum | reverse complement strand
TCCCCTAAACTTGATACTCCAATCTTCAAATCAAGTTTCTTAAATAAAATGTTTGAATGACTAAGTATTTAATACTTTCCAAAATATTTAGTCAAATTCTCAATCAGCATTAATCTCTTCAATCATCATTAACTTCAGTCTTCTGTTTGACTAATCAGCATTAATTTCAGTCAATTAGCATTAACTTCAGTCTTCTATTTGACTAATCAGCATTAACTTCAGCAGCAGCATTAATCTTGAACCAGCAGTAGTAACTTTATAACCAGCAGTCTTAAGTCCTTCAACAGTCTTAAGTTAGTACTGGCAGTACTAACTTACTCTAGCAGTACTAACTAATTAATACTGGCAGTTGTAACTTGTGAGCAGTACTAAGTATGATAAGTTTAATTCCCAACATTTTGGTTAAGACTTCCCACACTTATGGATCTTAAGCCAGGAATACCCCTGCAGAACCCCACTAATTTCTAGGCTACCCGACTGAAATCAGAAACCTATCCAAACTTCTTAAAATCTCTCAACCACTAACGATGCCGTGTAACTATGTTAAGACTCTCTTTTGGTAATAATAAGAAGAAGCGTCGCAAACGTTGAAGCGTAGGCTATCCAACGCGGGATTAGATTGCATACTAATGCAGAGGAACAAGGTTATCTCATACTTAACAAGACAACACAAGGACCGTCAGAAGAATTACACGACGCGCGACTTGGAGCTGGGAACTGTTATTATTGCACTTACGACCTGGAGACACTAACTATATGGTACGAAGAGTACGATGGTTATTGACCATCGGATCCTTCCGCATCTCCTCGACTAGAAAATGCTCAGTGTGAGACAAGGAGATAAGTGGAACTATGGAGTGATTCAAATCGCGAATTTTAGTATCATCTAGGAAAAGCAAACATCGTAACAGATTCCCTGACTGAGGAGGAAAGATTGAGACCCTTACGAGTACGACCATTGGGAATGCTAGTCAGACAAGTTTAAAACCTCGCGTACAGAATATTCAGGGCAAAACAATGAAGCACGGGAAGAACATTCAGATCTTAATACACTTTTAAAGGCTAAAGGCAACCTTGATTTCTCTACAGACATCTATTAGTGTTACAAGAATTGGTTTTGAGCAACCTCAAAATTGAGCCTTGTAACAATTTATAACTTGATCTCAAGACAATTCTCGTTTGATGAGTTACGAAATTAAGTTAGACTCAAGTTGTTGCTTAGTTTAAGATTTTTAGGAATTCGCTCAAGGACCGGAAAGGCTTGAAGGACGTGAATTGGAATTTGACATTTTAGAATTCGGTACTTGACGAAAGAGCTTGAATCTTAAGAGCTAGTGATCTGAGGGAAGTGTTCATGAGAGCAATCCATATACCTAGGTATGATTTTTCCAGTGATAAGATGTATAAGGATACAAGGTAATACTATCAGTAGTCATGAACGTACGAGGATATCGCTATGTATGATGGGACGTGCTTGACTTGCTCGAAAGTCAAGGCCGAATATCATAAATCATCCAAATCGTTGCGACAACACAAAAATTCCCTATAGGAATTTGAAACAAATGCCCGAGGACTTAATGACCAAATAGCCTCGAGCTGCAAGAAGAACATGACTTAATGGAAGTAGTAATAGATTAACTAACGACATCAATGCATTTGAATTCTATGTAGGAACTTTAGTGCTCATATACCACAGTTCAGCTAGGAGGAGTCACCTTCCGTCACGATGTTGGTACACGCTAGGACCATTTAGGTATACAAACGAATTTAACACTTGAGCGAGCGAACATCTAGACCTTAGCAACATGCTTCGGGCATGTGTAACTCGGTTCTACGTAGGCTGAGACACTCGCTTACCTTACCTTAGTTTATTTTAACAACCTTTACACAATTAGCACAAAGGAACATCCCATACGAAACATTGTAAGAGCATACGTGTCATTCACCACTTGTTGGTTAAAAACAGGAGATAAATGGTTGACATAACCCGCTATTATCTACAAATCTGTTAGGAGGAACTCAGCTATCATAGAAGACTAAAAAGCCTTCTTTTCAAATACTTTAAGCTATGCTAACCACTATATTTCTTTGGACCACTTATGTGTGTATAATTTGCATATGTGAGCATTAGTGTTGATCGTATCTAGTTGTGAATTCTATATTTCTATTAAGTCAATAGTCATAGCTTTAGCTAGGAGTTGAGCTCATGTTGGTAGTCGTCTTATTGAAAGATTATTTGATGCAACTTGTTGGAAGACCATATTGGCGCATAATCATTTTTAGTACCTAAAGCTTACTTGCATATCTTACTGCACTCTAAATGCTTTTGTGTGGTCTTGATTGATGGTGATTTTTGGTTAAACCAAAAATCGAACCGATTCTTCAAAACTTTGAGCCTGGTAACAACTCATATCAAATCCATAAATAGTACTAGTTGAATTTCGGGACGAAATTCCTTTAAATAAGGGAGACTGTAGCAATTGTCGTTTTCTAATGAGGTATAATTTTATACACTTTTTTAGGGTCATTTAACCCCTATAATCATGCAAAAATGCTTAAAATATGTGCTTAATCGTTTCTTTTGCATTTTTAGCACTTGGAAGACATTTGGAGGAAATACACGTGACTTGGGCTCTAGTTTAGAAGAAACGAGATAAGAGTACAACTCTACACGAAAAAAGGCTTGAAGAATTACTCACAGAAGGTGGAGACGGCATCAGGAATACTTGCGACGCCTTCTGGATTAACAAACGACCGCGTCAGAGAATTTGTGATGACGTCTGGACTGTAGCCGTCATAAAGAAACCCCAAGAAGATTCGCGGCGCGACGACGTCAGGATTTTATTGCGACGCCATTGCGGATTATTTTCTTATAAATACAATTAGGGTTTTATATAGCATATTAGGTATGAGGAGTTCGGTAAAAGATGATTAGTTAGCTGACTTTGGGAGTATTTTAGGTTTCCAACCCTTTCGTACCTTGCCCTAAAATCACATTGTGTTCAATATAGTTTGAAGTTCTTTTAATCCTTTAATCTTTACAATATGTTCTTATTGTTTTGGTTATTGTTCTTTGCTTATCTTTAACATGCTAGGCTAGATCTCATTAGTGTTTGCTTATGATTGCATGTGAATTGGTATGTAGATCCTAATAATATTGATTCTTGATTGATGTATGTGCATGTTTAGACTCTAGATACCTAGTTACTTAAGTGTATGGAAGACCTAGAGTGGCATTGTGTAGAGAGGATTCCATCGATAATAGTCTTCATACTACCTTACCCATCTATGGATGATCCCTTTTAAGTATTTTAATGTGTGTCTATCTACCTAGGGGACTGGTACAGTCTTCATACTACCTTACTTGTGCGTCTCCCTAGCGAGGTATAACGTAGACGACGTTATTGTGTAACATCATGCTTCTCAGAAATACTTACACATACATCTCAAGTGTGACAAGGCAATAGAGTTAGGATAAGCATAATAAGGATCATGCATGATTAAGTAAACACTTCTGTTTTATCATACGAATTCTCCACATTAGTTTAGTTTAATTATTAGATAATTAGTTTAAAACAAACCCCCTCCAAACTTGAGATTTAAATTGCTTTCGTAAAATATTAAAATACAAAAATATTATTCTTTCAACCTGTAGACCGTAGTTACATCTAGTTCGGACCTTCACACGCTATTCCCTTAGAGAACGATAACAACCCTCGTGTCTTGCCTATACTACAATACAAAGGTTATGTACACTGCCTAGGGAGTTGTAAAACTTAGTGAAGTTTTGCTACCTCGTCAAAGTTGTTTACGCCATTGTCGGGGAATAGTATAGGTTCTAAATTTTATTTAGCTTTGGTCTACTTGCTTGAATCCTTTCAAGTGATATTTTAATTCTTTGTCATTAGCTTTATTGTAGTCTTTCTTTTCTTTGTGCCCTTTGTTTTGTAAATCTTTTTGTTGACCTCCATTGAAAATGAAAATCCGTGTCGTACTTTAGGAGACTACTCCAAACCTAACCATGGGGGCTACCGAAACACCATTGAGATCCCTGATGGGAACAATGTGGTGCCTCTTCGGTCCGACACTATCCAGTTGGTGCAAAACAGATTCTCATTCCATGGACTTTGGTCCGAGGATCCAAATCAACACCTTAAGGATTTATTAAAACTTGTGGACTCACTTGACCTTAATGGTGATAATAAGGAAAGGATGCGCCTACGTTTATTTCAATTTTCCCTTTGAGATTAAGCTAGCAATTGGCTTCAGCATCTGCCCGTGGGATCCATCTCTACTTGGGAGGATCTCATTAATCGTTTCCTTGCTCAATTCTTTCCACCGGGAAGGACTCCTAAACTTCATAACGACATCTTGTTGTTCCAACAACACCAAGGTGAATCCCTCTCTAAATCATGGACTCGTTTCAAGGACTTACTCCAAAAAGTCCCTCATCATGGTATAGATCTTTGGCTCTAAATCCAAATCTTTTATGACCATGTCAATCCCATCACAAGACGCACCATCGATCAAGCGGCCAGTGGTAAGTTACGTGATAAAAATGACGAATAATCTTGGGCATTATTAGAGGACCTCGCCCTCTATGACAACGAAAGTTGGAATGACCCAAGAGACTTTGCTAAGCTACAAGGCAATCTCTATGCCTCAAGATGTCCCGATTATATCCGACCGTCATCTCATCGAGCTAGAAAATCAAGTCCAACGCTTGATGGAAGCTCATATTACTCTTAACCAACCCATTCAAGTGAACAAAGTCATTTCTTCATGCGAAATTTGTAGTGGTCCTCACAACACTCAATATTATATGGAAAATCCTGAGCAAGCTTTTGTTGACTATGCATCCTCGCGTAGCAATGAAGTAGGAGGTAAGCCGCTTGCTAACAATCAAGGACCAAGAAACTTTAACGAAGCCACCAATGCTTGGAAGGACAAACCAAACTTCAATTGGGAAAGAACTCAAAACTTTGTAAGTCCACAAAAAGGCTCGTTTTCCACCTACTCTTCCAACACAACATATGGACCCTCAAACTATCGAACCAACTTTGAGAGGGTGCTGAATGATTTTGATTCTCATTAAGAAAAATGGTTGTCTAGCCTTGGGACCTAATTCAAGCAACTACAAGATGATGCAATCAACAAAATTGACACACTATGGAAGATTGTTTCAGAAAAACTCGACAACATGCTCACTTATGGCGTCACCAATAACAACGTTACTCACATAAACGCCATGTCATATGATCACTTAGAGAGTGAGACGCCCCGAAACAAGGAAGTCATCAAGTGCCCATCAAAACTTCTCTCCTTAAAATACCAATCGCAATTATCCTTAGTAGAACAAGATATGAAATCCTCCTCCCCTAAACTTGTTTATCTCGTTAACACAATCACCATTGTAAAAAAGGAGGATGAACCTAGGGAACCCGAAACCTCGAAATTAAGTGAAATCGGTCATGATGGCTCCAACCTAGCGAAGGACTTAAGTGACGAATCAATTGAACCCAAGAAGGTAACTAATGATGAAGGTTTAAGTAACCTAGGAGACAAAGAGTGTAAGGATGGGGTTGAAAAGGATAATGAATGGATTGAATATGAAGAACCACTCGACTTAGTCAATCTATGAATCAATAATTGAGGAAATGCCTAGGTGTTCGTTTGAATATGAATTTATAAATGAAAAAGGAGCGACCCTAATAATTTTAAAATTCATATTGCATGATAGGGAACCACAAGTTCATACCCAATGCTTATATCGATATAGATCTACCCATAAACATCATGTCCTTAGCTTATTATAATGATATTAGGAGAAATGGCTTCGAATATAGGGGATAAAATTTTGTGGGCATAGGAAAGGATATGCACGTATTTATAGGCAACATAAGTCATGTTATGGATTTCACCATTCTTAAAAGTATTGAGGCTAATATCGATCCTAGTTTATCCTAGGTAGTATTTGGACGACCCTTCACGGAAATCGCCTGCCTAGCTATAAATAGGAAACATAGGTGGATGACATTCACGGATGGGAGTAGAGAGGTCACTTTTAAAACACCATACAAGGAATTCGGAAAAAGCAAATTGACTAACAAGGGTCATGATTTAATTGTCATCGTAGGATAAATTCTTAGTGAAGACGACTATGATAGGGGATGTGAGTGACCATCCGATTTAGAGAGCGGTTCTATAAATATGTCGATAAGCTAGGTCCCGAATACTAAACCGAACCCGAAGAAAGTAGTAGTGGAAGTGATGTGAACAACCAAGGAGGAGTCACGTAAGGAATAGGACTCTGAGTCTAGCTAAAAGACTCTTTAATAAACAAAATCGCTTATTGGGAGGCAACCCAATCTTTTAATTTCTTACACTTTAGGTGTGTCATGTGTGTTTTAATTCTTTATTGTTTATTTTAATTGTTTGAAATAGTTTTGTAATCATGCTTGTTTTGATTTCAACCTCGTCTTAATCTAAATCAAAGGTATTTTGCATCAATAATGTTAGGGGGAAATAACCTGTTTAAATAAGAACCATTTTCAAACATGTTAAAATAAATAACTTAGATTACACTCGTCTGTGTGGTGTATTATTTGAGTCATATGATTGTGTTAATAAATTATGTGGTTTTTGTAGGAAATATTGATGTGTTGTAGTGTAGGGTTGTTTTTTATATGATTCAAGTTTTAAATTTATATTTTGTCGACTCAACAAAAACAACACTTAACTGCAGTGTACCCGATCGTCGTGTTTCGTGGTAAGTATGAGTGTCGATCACTGAGACAGGTATAAATTCTATCAATTTAATTTTATCTTGGTTATCTAATCTATGTTAATTCTATTCTAATCCTATGTTAAACCTTTGTCAGTCTAAATCCTAATTCTAATGGCAAAGGGGGGTTTTTAGCCTGAGAGACTAGCACGGTTTGGTTGGTGACTACAATCAATTCAAGAAACTGTTACCCACGCAAGCAAATTAACAAAAGTTAAAAGGGCGGTCGAACCTTATATAAGAAATTGTACTAACCATTATTAATCCGATTAGAACGTTGGTTTGTTTATTTAGTGCAATGATTTCTTCTCTCGAGGTGGCAAATCATTCTTAAGACTTAGGCGTTACATCATCCTAAGACCTAGACACGTTAATTCTGTCATAATTAAAGCATGCATATAAAGCATCCTTATTTGCTGATTATAATCTATCTTGTGGATTAAAGCAATGGTGATCTTGTTAAACCCTAACTCATAGAGACTTTACCCACTTACCGCTTAATGGCAATCTATACACTAGTAGTCCACTTGTCCAACTATCCAATGGAATCAAAACGTTATTTGTTGAATTATCTAGGTCACCTGCTAGTCAACACGATCAATAAACCATTAGCAATATCCAATTAACTAGTTAAGCCCGAAGCGTATCCTAGACACAGACTTAGAAGGACAATATTTATGTAACTATTATTCTAGGTGTATAAATTACTATATGGAGAGCTATCCCAGACTCTAGATCCGCTTGGTCCACTTAGCTAGATCCAGTTGAATGATAGGTCGCATACAAAAGCGCGTAAACAAGTATAAATTGATAAACATAAACAAGCATACAACGATAAATCAAGAAATCGATATAAACAAATACCAAACATTCAGATCTTCATAATAATGGCTAATACCCAAAGGTATTAGCCTTCAAACTTCATAATAAATACAAGAGTAATAATTTAGCCAAGGTAAACTAACTGAGTTAACGAATGATACCAAAAACTGAACGATTACTAAAGTATATGGAATTACACGATGTCTCCTATGGAATTGAATACGTTGCTCGACCTCTTCTGCTCTTTTTCTCCTCTGAAAATCAACTTTTGTGGTTTAGGTATCGAGAATATGATTTAGCACACTTAAAACTCGTTTTTTAGTTTTCTTTTTATAATCTCTGGAAGTCGGTTCAATACGGCATATCCAATGGGTTGGATACGGCGTATTGGGGATTTCTTGGAGTAGGGTCCATGCTTGATATCTTACAGAATATTATATTGATTCTATATCTTGAATACGACGTATTGAGTCCTCTGGATACGGCGTATTGATCTTTAATCTTCTGTGGTCTTTGGTGAGTGCAGGCACGGATACGCCGTATCTTCTTGATGGATACGGCGTATTGGTCTTCAGAATAGTAATCTTTAAAATATCTTCATTTAAGCTCCAGAATGCGCGCCTTTTGCTATGTTTCACTAATTACTCCATAATTACTGCAATTCTCAAATATAAACGATTAAGTAACAATTATTTGCAATAACTATACAAAATAGGTTAATATTGTGGGATAAACGATGCTATAAAACAGACATTATTTGATGTCATCAAATATCCCCTCACTTGAATCCTACTTGTCCTCAAGTAGCCTTTAGAAGTTTACAAAAATATATCCTTAAAGATATTTTCCGTTAAAGCATTTATTCGATCTATTACAAGTACACAACCAAACACCTTACGAAATAGGAAGATGAAAACACTCAAATCGCTTAACTAATCTATGTGGTAACATGTAACTAATTCACTCAATTGCTCGGTCATGACGAGTATTCTGTTATAAGCTTGGCAAGGATACACATCTCCACCACTAAAGCCAAGGTGTAACAAGTTTATAAAGGTAAATATGGGTTTTTGTATGGAAAGGCGTACGGTTGATCATTCTACAATCTTTCACCAGAAGTACCACTCTAACAAGGCAGCTGAAGCACACATACACACCTGGAATGTCGGGATAGACATGTGTGTTCGATCACATCCCTATTCGAATTTAACCAACGGTTAGGTTGAATAATGATATCGGGTAGTAACCTTCTAACTTTCACTAAAAGTCGTAAACCAACAAGGTACAAGACATGCATAGACACCCGGAACGCCAGAATAGACATGCATGTTAGTATGGCTCCTCAATCGCGTAAAACCAAAGGTTAATCATTAGGTGAGAGGGACGTAAATTATTGTTAAATAAAAATCAAGAAACAAATAGAGTAAGGCTTAAAGTACAAGTTGCTGGACACTTATTTTCTCGACCATTATTATGACAAAGACACAACTATTTACAACGTCTTGATCATATATCAAAAACAACAACCTAAGTTGGCGTTCCCATAACGGTCAACTCCCTAATCATCCCAAAACTTTATATACTCTACAAGGTAAGTGGCGATATCTTCCACTTTGTACAATACATTACATCGTTGATTTTTGTCGATGTATCAACGAATAATCGATCCTTCGTATAATTCTTTCTGTAATGCTCTTTCGCGAAATGATTATCTTCAAACTCTCTTCTCTCTCATTTTTTTCTTGCAATTTTTCTCATTTTTTTACTAGCTAAACTTCAAATCTCGGTGTAGTTTCACCATCTTCACGATCATAATAATTCTGGATAATTCCTTCGGTAATTTCTATCGATCGTTCGGATTCAACCATTATTGTTAATGTGTAGTAAAATTACATAGAACTTTGACTACTAGTATACAATTCACATTGCAAAGTGCAAATTTCTCCAACCGCACCAAAGAAAGAAAATGCCACAAGACTTGGGAAATAACAGACTTTTACACTTTAGCAACAGCAACTGTAAATTAAACTTAATCAAACAGGGTAGGTTAAGGTGTAAGGGTGTAACGAAATAAATAATTGGTAATAAATTCCTAAAAGGATTAGGCTTTAACGGTGTTTTCTATTGGATCATCACTCTATAAAGAATGAGAGTGGAGGGTTTTAACTTGAGTTAACTAACCGGTGTATTTTAGTTAATAAACAACATGTATATGAGATTTGGAGTAATCCTAAGATTTACCAATTTAAAACAATTTACTCCAAGTAAAATCCATAATATCCATTATTGTGGTCTGAATAGATATTAGCCAAATCCCATTTCTAAAGTCTACCATATCACGGCACACTCATATTTTTGGTGGATTTTGGGTTAAAACCATTTGGAAACGGAAAAGGATTATAATCCTTACAATATCTATCAAGGGTTATTGTGTGCGGGTTATGTAACATGTAATTTCACAAAAGTATGCTTGAAAAAAAATTGAGCATAATTTAAGCCTTTTATTGTGAAAATTTAGGACAAGTAAACATTCTAATTCCATCCCCCCACTTGAATTATACAATGTCCTCATTGTATATGTAAAATATTAAATACGATAATTTAAAAAGAATTAGAATGAGAAACTTCCCTGATATTTGCTCGATAGATTCTCCAATTTATGTTTATGAGCAAGATCGTGTGTTGAACAGCCGTCTTGAGATTTCAAGACTCCAACACTTCAGGATCTCCAGATATGTAATTCTCTCACCCAATATTCTTTATATTTCCTCACAGGTCCCTGTGTAAATATAGGAAAAACAGGTAGATTCCTATCTTGGTATCCACGGTTGATTTAAACTAAACTAAAACAAACTAAATACGGGTCAGACTGTGGATACGGCGTATCAAGTAGATAAATAAGACGTATTCACAAAACTGACAATAATGTTTTTAAAGCGCATGAAAAATAAAGACTGATAATGTCCAGACATTCAATACGCCGTATGGTTTGGTGCGGATACGCCGTATTGAAGTTTGGAAAGACAGACTCGATAACAAATTTAAATAACATTCCGGGTTGTCTCTCCTGGGAAGCACTTTTGTATACGAAGTCTATTAAGTTGGTCATTTCTTTATCAACTTCTCTTTTTTTACTTACTCCAGACTCTTTGCAACTCCAAATGTGCACCCGGCGTTTGTAGCCATTCTTCCATTGACGGAACTCGGATAAAGTCGGGTCCTAGATTCAAAACTCCTTTGTAGAACCCCTTAAGCTTTTGGTATGCATGCGAGATTTCTGTTATCAATCTTTCTTCTCACCTTACCTTCTAACGTTGGGATCGTTGTTGCAATTTTCATAGTGTGGTGTATTAATTTGGATGATCGCAACCATTTAATAAGTTACTCATTATCAACCATGTAAAGGGCAATATCCCTTCCAACCGTTTTGTTTTAAATCCCAACATTCTCTCAAGAATGGTTTCGCCCAAAAATAATATCGCCCATTTTCATTCTCACATAACACCATAATCCTCTAAAACTACAAAGTCAGTCATAACAGAAAAAGTTCCAACAAAGATAGGCACATTCATTAAGGTTCCAACAACATTATTTCCTTTGTACACCATGTTATTTTTCATTATTGAATTATAAAATTTTCTTGACATCATGTTGACATACAATAATGGGAAAAAATTAGCGTGAGTAAATTCAAATCCTATCATGCATGAAAACTTAAGTTTTGTGGAGCACAATCCACTGAGACACTCAGACACAACACTACACTCTTAAGATACACATCAACATCAGGTCTGCGTCTCACAACCCGTATAACTCACTGTGGCATACAAGTTCTCAATTATCACCGTATACTCGAAAGTACTACACACCAACTACCCTCTACGTTCCATCTCTAACTCATATCAACTCATTACCCACGGACTTCTCTTCTTCTCACACAAGTATTATCTATGGGAATTTAAATAATCGCGCCTTTGATTTCTCGAAGCTCAATGTTCATTTAGATCAGTTAGATTCAATTAATGCTTCCGAGAAAGGGTCTAATGAGCGTTTAACAGAAATAGGATATCCTAATAAGCATAGCGATAATTCTAGCTCCTGTCTTTCTCATCAAACTTATAATGAATAGAACCATCTTAATTGATAATGTCTAGCGGAGAGGGGGGGGGGTGGGTAGGAGCATTTTTGTAGGATGTAAGAGGGTCTTTGCTTTTTAGTAGGGGAGCGTCTATTCATTATGAGTAGCTAGGTAGTGAGAAATTATGGGTAGTAAAGAGGATAATTGGGTTATTGGTATTAATAGGGATTGGATTGTAGATTTAGTAGTGGTGTTTGTTATTGTAATTGTAATTAGATGTAAATTTGATGATTGGTAAGTTGGTTTTTTAAATGTAATTTATGAAATGTAATAGGGATTAATTGGTTGAGTTTGAGAAATTATATACTATAATATATATATTTGGGGGTGGGGTGGGGGGGGTTTTTGGTTGGGGGGGGGGAGTGTTGGTTTTTTTGTTTGGGGGGGGGGGGGGGTTTACGTTTTTTTGGTGTGTTTTTTGGGGGGGGGGATAGGTTTTAGAAATGACAGACAAGTGCTCCCCTGGTTTTCAACCACAAATTGATCAAATTCGTTCGTAAAACGTGTTTCTCTGTCAAACTTTTTTTAGTATACGTTTCCCCTCATACAATCGATAAATAAAAAGGAATCAACTGGTGGTTAGAACGTCTTTCGCGTTCCACATATCCTCTGGCCGAGAGTGCAAGCACCGCAGAATTAAAACTCATTAGGAATAGAAATGTAAAAGGTTGATCTTAGAACAAAAACACGCGGTAAAAAAGGCAATAAATAAGAATCATATTACATGACCTCCATTCAGCATCATGGAGCAATAAGAGTCAAACCACCTTCAAGAACCTCTGACATTTTTGCAAACGTGGTATTGTCAAGCTCAGGAACGAAATCCTTTAACGCATAAGGCTTCATCAATGCTTTGAGAAGCCACTTCCGGTTTGTCTGCTCACACACACGGGTGTTATAGGTTTAAGAATAACGTCTGAATCTAATCTTTGATCTCCACGTAAGTAGTACTCCTTTCAAGCATGGGAGTGGCCTATGTCTCAGAAGCCGACATCAGCAAGATTGTTGGTATGTTTATTATGGGAAGTCGACATGTCCTTTATGATTCACTAGAATTAGGATCATATGAAGAATGAAAATGAGTATATATCTTTGATAATATTATCAAAACTCGGTAACAATTGTCAAATTCGGACAACTCTGTTCTCGGATAACAAGTAGTCTGAAACTCGATACACTTCTCGAACAATACACAAACTCGGACAACAAATACTAACAAACTCGGTAATCTTAAAAACTTACTAAACTCGGAAATTCAAACTCGGTAAAACCTAAAACTCGATTTTAGCTCTCGAAACTCGGTAGGCGACATCCAAATTTTGAAAATTTACAACAATTAAGGATTATTAATAACGCACAAATTCGATGAAATACCAGAAATTATATGATGACAGATAATCCAAAAGTCCTTAAAATTCAAAATTCGATAAAACCGAGAATTGACGACGCGATATTTTTAAAAATTTGAGAAATTTTGTTTTTCAACACTTCAATTCACGATAAAGACCTGGACTATGGATGATATGTTTATGACTTTGAAGAGCTTATGTTTCGGCTCCGAGATAAAACGTAGCAAAACCTTATTTTACAAATTCGATAAAACCGAAAATGTGAAACTCATAAAACTCGATAAAACCGAGTTTGAAACTAAGCTCCTAATATACGATTTTCTATAGAACCGAAAGGTCGTATATATCTATTACAAGATATTTCTTATCGAAATTACACAACTATCACTACTGAATCTGCTAAAAAACAAGAATAACACTTTCGAGAATTCTAAACTTCTTTCGAGAACATGAATACCACTTCCGAGAACTGCTAACGAAGTAAAACTACACTCGATAATCCCAAATACTCAAATTTACTGCCAAAATCGATCTCGAAAGCTCAAAATCATCAACCGAATTCTCCGAACATCATTGTATGCTTTTCGGACACAAATCGAATTCTCGGACGTGAAAAAAACTCACAAAACGAACACTCTAATTCTCTATTGGCTCTGATACCACTTGTTAGGTCACATTAATCTTGAATCAATCATATCGAACATGTATGCATAGAGAGAATAGTAAGGGCAATTATTTGAAATTCAAATGGTATAAAAGGGAGGGAAAATGGAAAAGTTTGTTACAAGTGCATCACCCTCTAATGAAGATTAGAGGGGTATTTATAGGTGATGGAAGGAGGCTTCTCTTCCTTATTTTCCTAACTTGTCACATCTAGTCCCTAGACTTTGGTAATTATGCTATTTCATTCTTTTAGCATAATATACCTTATTACACACTACTTTGACATTATCAAAAGAAACACTAATGACTTAAATAATACAAAATCACATAATCGACACTTTTAATGATCCTAACAAAGCTCATGCTTAAGTTTGCCTTTGCGAAGCATGTCAAAAGACAGGATATATTTCAAAACGTGATGAGATGCCCTTAAACAACATTCAAGTATGCAAAAATTTTGACATATGGGGTATCGATTTCATGGGACCCTTTCTAAAATCATACAAATTCGAATACATCTTAGTATCTGTCGACTATGTATCTAAGTGGGCCGAAGCACAAGCTCTACCAACAAACGATGCCAGAGTTGTTATTACTTTTCTGAAGAAACTTTTCTGCCGTTTTGGAATGCCCAAAGCTCTCATAAGTGACAGAACTCATTTTTGCAACAAGATAATGGAAAAAACTATGAAAAGATATGGAGTTAACCACCGATTCTCTACATCGTACCACCCTTAAACAAGTGGTCAAGTTGAAAACACGAACATAGCTCTTAAAAGAATTCTTGAAAAAACAGTTAAAGACAATCCTGCCATCTGGTCAAGAAAACTTGATGACACTCTGTGGGCTTTTCGTACAGCTTACAAAACAACAACCGGAACAACACCATACAAGTTAGTATACGGTAAAAATTACCACCTGCCATTTGAAATTGAACATCGTGCATACTGGGCCCTGAAAAACTATAACCCAGATCTCATCGCTGCTGGTGAGAAATGAATGTTTCAATTGCACGAGTTAGACGAACTCAGACATCAAGCCTATGAAAATTCTCGTCTATACAAGGTAAGAACCAAAGTCTGGCATGACAAGAAACTCAAGATGAGAAAAGAATTCAAACACGGAAACAAAGTGTTGCTCTTTCATTCAGAATATAAATTCAAACAGCCGAAGCTTAGATCTTGCTGGCTAGGACCATACGTAGTAAAACATCAATACCCATCCAGATATGTTGAACTATATGGAAAAAATAGAAAAACATTCATTGTTAACGGCCATCGACTCAAGCTATATCATGAAGAAGAAGATTATAATGACCAAAGGGAAGCAGTCACTCCCTTCTTTCCGAAAGAATAAACTCCAGAAGCAGGAGTCTAGCTAACGACTCTTTTAAAAATTAAGCGCTTTTTGGGAGGCAACCCGTGCTTTATTTAAATGTGGAGGAGTCTCATTTACTCTATTTTCTAAATAAAATCAACAAAAATATTTTCTTTTTGTGTGCTTTTGTGTTTACTTTTGTAGGTATTAGAGCTTAAGCCTGGAAAATTATGACGCGTACTCAAAGATAGCTCTCTTGCAGCTACATGTCTTTATGCCCCGAGAAGTACCGTTTCCCTTAATTTTCCCTATTTTCTAGTTTATCAGTTATCACATTGAGGGCAATGTTCAACTTAAGTGTGGAGGGGAGCCAAATAGGAAAAATTAATCATATCTCTCCATGTTTGCCCTGTCAAAATTTTTATGACAAATCTTTAAAAATTAATATATATGCTTTTCTCTTAAATATAAAAAATGATCTTAATAAGGCAAATCCAACCGGATGGACACTATAACTAGCACAAAACGAGTCCACTAAATTGTGAGAATTTAAAGCCTTAGAAATATTTGGGTATCCACCTTTGGTACCTAAGATAATTGATGCCTTTAGCCTGTTAGAATTACGGTTTGAATGCAATTGCAAGTGTCTCATCCTTCGTTACAGTTGTGTATTTGTAATTTGCCGCCTTTTTTGGAACAATGGTATTGGTTGAAAATTATATTTGAGTGAGCCAGTAATTTAGTAGCTCTAGAACTTGTGCTCGATCATCATTTACTAGACCGTAGTGATATTAATTTACCGACAAAATCATATGTTATGAGGTGAAATAAATCCCGTAAGCTCCTGTATCTGCAGCACTCCCTTTTAGTGCTATTCCGCTGAAGAAATCAAAGCTAAAAGAAAGAAGTTCGGTGTCAGCCTTAGTTAGTGGTATAAAAAAAGAGAGAGAAATAAAAGTTTAAAGTTTAAGGCTTAAGGCTCGGCACATGAGATCAGTATATGCTATTCACCCTCATCAGTATCAAGTTTTGCTTCTTTAAGATTTTGTCTGGTGCTCACGCCCTATCGGTCATGTTTATGTGTCATGCACAAGCCTATGGTAGCTGTCTGGATTATGTCTGCGCATCTGAGTGTCTTCACAATTATAAACCTTATCTGAGTGGCTTGAGTGAATTAATAATCAAACACATTCCCTTGTGAGGTTCTCTGTTATGTGTCTATGCCTGAAAAGTTAACTAAACCAGTAAACACTTGTAGAATCTAAATTTTCTCCACGTCACGATAAATGTTCTTGTTTTTCTTACTTTTAATTGCTTGAGGGCAAGCAAAAACTAAGTGTGGAGGGATTTGATAACGCCTTAATTATACATATTTTTGGCGGTGTTATTTATATATATTTTATCATTTCTCGTGAACTTTTGATACTTAATAGCATGAATTAATGTGGCAGGTAACTAAGACAAGAAAGGAGTAGCTAGAGGCTAATCTAAAAACTAAGAAGTACGCTGCACGAAATGCATTTGTGGCGTCCGCACTTATCATCGACTCAAATGAATTAAAGATAAATTAACAATGGGAAGATCTACGCGCGATTCAACTCACCAAGTGCGCTGCACGTTTCCAAGAGTACGCCGCACATTCAAGCAGCATTTATGAAATTCCCACCGATTTAGCCAAAGTACGCCGCACAATATTTGTTGTGCGCCGCACTTCGACCCAAACTCAGCCTATAAATAGTGGACGAATTTTCACTTTTAAATCATTCCATTCATTCCATCCTAACATCAAAAACTCAATCATATCTCCATTATTCCATCTTCAATCATTCCATATCCATTTCATTCATAAACACCACAATATTTTGAAGATTGGAGATCAAACCACGAAGAACGAAGAAGAACGTCATCATAGTTTTAGTAAAATAAAGGTTGTACTACGATTCCATACTTGTTTCGGGTAGAGTTTGATCCATATTCTTACCCGGCTATAGTATGTTTCTTGTTATTCTACTCAATTTTGTTATGAACTTCATAGCCATGAGAGGCTAAATCTCTCATGACTACTCGGTGAAAATAATATAATGAATAAGCGTTTGGTATAATTACGATCTTGTTAATTTTAAACTTATGTTATAATCCTATCGTGTCCAATCTTATAAACTTGGATAATCAACTTTGATTATATACTCACTCCGGTATAGGTCGAAAGATCCGTTGTGAACTATATAGTTTTAAAGATTTATCTATGATCTTTATCGTCTGTGACGAGAAATCCACTTTTGTTATTTGATAAACAAAATAGATTTGATATAATAGTAACTAGATTATTTGAGTGACACATTTGATCAAGTTAACTAAATATAAGTCTTAAGTTAAACAAGTTAATTTGTGAAAACGTTTTCTGACGAGAAAACCACTTTTATAAGTTAAGGTCCTAAGTTTGAGATTGTAATTATTGTAACACCCCCAAAATTCAGGACAACGCAGCGGAATGGTAACATTGGGGTGCTACTTCAGGGCACAAAACACAAGTCACGGAAAACGACCTTAAAATGGACGTTTTAAATAAAGTCATATTCTATTTAATAAAAGATCAGAGTTGCAACAGGTTTCATTTATAATGTATTAGAAAACATTGTCAAAACGTTTGTCGAATGGTATACAAGTTATTAAGCCTTCAAAAATATATATCCGCGCGACTCGAATGCTCCCAATGCTCCACTAGCAAAATAGTAACCTGAAAATACATGCTAAAACGTCAACAATAATGTTGGTGAATTCATAGGTTTAAGTAAAAAAAACAATATTGAAATAATTTAAGAAATATTTCAGAAGAAAAGTAGCGTTACAACATTTAAAAGTGTTATTTCCGAAATCCAAGTAGTGATTCAGTAAATCAAGAAGTATTTAAAAGTGGACCACAAGATCGAAGTAAATGGTGGACCTAAATACGTTATTCAGAAGTTCCAAAATATGGTTAAGGTAGACAAGAGAAACACATTCATCATGTCCAACACTTTGTATTATTGCACTAAGCTCATGACCTCGAAGCTGTATTCGTAATTATAAGGGAATTGCACCAGAGTTCGTAATTATAACGGATTTGCACCAGTAATCGTATTTGCACCAGTAATCGTAATTATAATGTTATTTTGCTACCAGTAAATCGTACTTTGAACCATAATCGTAATTATAATGATTTGTCACCAGTAATCGTATTTGCACCCGTATTCGTAATATAAAGGAATTTGCACCATAATCGTAATTATAATGGATTTTGCACCAGTAATTGTGGCTCTTAGGGCAATAGCAGCATGCAATAATCCTGGATAGCATACAATTTGAAAACACATGTGTCCAAGAGTACAACAATCAGTCCTAAAAATTCACGGTTTCAAATATAGGTATTCACGATCTCAAATCATGTAGTAAAAATCAAGCTTTAGTAAAAATAACCATGTAATGCTTACGTATAGAAATCAATAAGTTTATGTAGTAAAACGAGCATGTATTCCCCTCGCGTTTTATAAACATGGAAAATATTTAAAATACGAGACTATGAACATCACCTTAGTGAATGGGAAATCATCAAGTAATCAAAAAAGAAAATGCCGCAAGAAGGAATCCGAAGGCAACCTAATCCAATATAGGTCTATAAGTACTAAACACTTTGATTATTTATAGGTCGTATAGCTCATCATACTATCGTTCGGGCTATCATAATTAAGAGGTCGTGTAGTGAACGTATGAGGACAAGATACTTAGAATCGTAAATCCAACAACACGTCGATACGCCCACCCCGAAAGGCCTCATCATTATTAACTCCCAGTAATATATTACTTTGATAACTAATACACGAATGATTCTATATACTACATCACCGTCTACTCGTGTTTGAGAAATAATATTAAATTGCATTTGCTAAATAATATTCCCGTGTATTTGAACTCGTAATAATCAATATATAATTCAATTTCTTTGTAAAATAATATTATATAAAAGTTTAAGACATGTATAAATATATATAAATGAATCTAAATGTTTCGCAAAAATTTATTAAAAACGAACCAACACTATTAACGCTCAAGGAAATAGTCACAAGTTAGAAAATAATGCTAACTTTCTCGTTTTAAGCCGTATCTTTACGATCTATATGTCCACATTTTCCGTATTAAGCGAGCTATCAAAATATAACATTTTTAAAATTTATTTTTCTGATGAATAGTGATTTTACTGTCATAACATATATATCCATATTTTAAGAGTTTTTGTTATCGTAAACTTGTAAACTTCGAATTTTAATCGTTATACTCGTTTTTAACGATTTCTTTACGAGTACGATCTCGTAATTAAAAGTTATATCAGATTTTTTGATGTTTAAAATATCATTTCTATAATGAATAGAAATTTTAATAAAAATAGTTTATTAAAAGTATTTCTCGTCGTAAACTCGTAACTAACGTATCTTTTTCGTTATAAATCGGTTTTTCGAGTTTCTTATCATTTTGGAATCGTCATGAGGCGTATTATTTTTATGTAATGTCAAACCTACTGTATGAAGTCGAAATCAAATCACCCTTTTATTATCCAAGTGTGTTCATTTATAAAGAGTTTGTTTTATTAACTTTATAAACCCAAATTTATACAAAATCATGTTTATACTTAAACAACATGTCAACATATTTATTAATCCATTTTTCCATGATATATATAACAATATGACATAAGAAAAGTGTGTAAATTCATAAACATAAGTGATAATTCGTTTTACATATTAAAAATCCTAAGTGGTGATATAGTTATATAAAACATGTAAACATATAAAAATGATGAAAGTAAAGACATGAAGGTTTTTAGATAACCTTATTATGATGTAAGATGATGAACCAAAGTATCTAAACCCTTGTTTAGATATAAAACCCTAGCTTTCCATTTTAAAACCCTAGTTTCACTTTTCTTGATTAATACTTGAAAAAGGTTAGCCAATGCTTGGGATCACCTTAGAATATCTTGGGATAGATGTATATAGAAGTGTATGGGTTGTATAAAAATTGCTATGGATTTGGTAGAGTGCTTGATAATTGCCGAAGCAATATAGAGATGGGGAGAGAAAGATTGTGAAAATTTACTAAGTGTTAAAGTATGTAAGACTTCTCTTACTAGATGATACTTGTATATAAGGTGTATATCTAGTCAAGGGAACATGGAATGGTTCAAGGGATGGTCTTTAGGTCTTAGGAATGGGCTTGGTCTTGGTCTAAGTCAAAGAAACAAAGCATGGTGTTGCATTTATGAAGTATGGTGTAGTATTTGACCAAATGGAAGTTTTTCTTATTTTTCTTTGTATAACTTGCCATAAATTCGGCATATATATGATATACATGATATATTTGAGTAATTTTTATGTATTGGGTATAAATGTGGGTATTTGTTGAAGCGTAGAAAAGTTTTGGTGGTTCCGGGAGTGCCTAAACGCAATTTATCGCGAAACGTATACACTTTACGTATCCGATAAAAATAAAATGAACAAAGTTAATAATTATCCTCAAAATAATTATATAACCCTTGCTTGATGTAAACATTTAATTGTTTGATGCCCGTTTACATTGAACGCTAATTTTTGGCGTACGCGATTTAACTTAACGTTTACAATTTAAAGCAAACACTTACAACACTAAAAATAAATAGTGGGTTTATCGACGTCGTCAATGACTTGAAAACACAGGGTGTTATAGACTTCCCCCGTTAAACGAGCCTTGTCCTCAAGGCTCACGATGCAGCACTTGACGACAGTGTGGTCCTGGTGAAGAGGTGTGGATATTTCTTCTTGAATTGGTCTTCACGTTCCCACGTGAACTCAGGACCTCTCTTGGAGTTCCATCGAACTTTGACTAATGGAATCCGACTTCGCTTTAACCGTTTAACTTCACGGCCCACTATTTCTACCGGTTCCTCAACAAAATGAAGCTTGTCATCCAGATGAAGTCCATCCAACGGAACGGCTAATGGTTCGTCGGCATGACACTTTTTCAGATTAGATACATGAAACGTATTATGAACTCTGCTCAACTCTTCTGGAAGTTCAAGCTTGTAAGCAACTTCTCCAACCCTTTCTATCACCTTAAAAGGTCCAACATACCTAGGGTTCAACTTCCCCCGTTTGCCAAAACGTACGACCCCTTTCCAAGGCGAGACCTTAAGCATGACTTTGTCCCCGACTTGGAATTCCATTGGTTTACGCTTTAAGTCAGCGTAACTCTTCTGTCGATCACGAGCAGCTTGCATCCTTTGTTTGATCTGGATGATTTTCTCGGTGGTCTCTTGAATCAGTTCTGGACCGAGTATTTGAGCTTCTCCAACTTCAGTCCAACAAACAGGTGAACGACACTTTCGACCATAAAGTGCTTCAAATGGTGCGGCCTTGATACTAGCGTGATAGCTATTGTTGTATGAAAACTCGACTAATGGCAAATGGTTAACCCAACCCTTTCCAAAGTCGATTGCACAAGCACGCAACATATCCTCGAGAGTTTGAATGGTCCTCTCGCTTTGCCCGTCTGTTTGTGGATGGTACGCAGTACTCATATCCAAATTTGTACCCAAAGCGTTCTGAAGTGACCTCCAGAAATTGGATGCGAATCTCGGGTCACGATCGCAAATGATTGAGACGGGTATCCCATGCCTCGTGACCACCTCCTTTAGGTACAATCTTGCAAGTTTATCCAAAGGATCGGTCTCTCTCATTGGTGTGAAGATCGCAGACTTAGTGAGTCGGTCAACGATCACCCAAATTGTATCATAGCCTTGAGACGTCTTAGGAAGCTTCATGACAAAATCCATAGTGATGTTGTCCCACTTCCATTCGGGTATCTTGGGTTGTACCAACAATCCTGATGGCCTTTGATGTTCGGCCTTGACCTTAGCACAGGTCAAACACTTGTTAACATAAGTAGCTATGTCGGCTTTCATGTTGGGCCACCAATATAACTTCTTCATGTCTTGGTACATTTTGTCGGAACCCGGATGAATAGAGTATTTTGATTTATGGGACTCGTGCATGATCACAGTCCGCAAATCGCCATAACAAGGTAACCAGCTCCTGCCATTGAGGCACAGGGTTCCATCCGCACGTGGTTCCAACTTTTGTTCTCTAATTGCTTCTGGAAATTTAGCGTTTTCAATCAACATTCCCCCAACGTCTTCTTTCTTGATGTTCTCTAGTTTCCGTGCTTCGGTCTGAGCATTCAAGATTTGTTTGGGAAGATCCAAACTAATAGTCATAACCAAAGCTCGAACTCTCAACGGTGGTTCTCGTTCTTTCCTGCTCAAAGCATCAGCAACGACATTTGCTTTCCCCGGGTGATAACGAATATCGCAATCGTAATCACTTAGCAACTCTAACCATCGGCGTTGCCTCATGTTCAACTCTTTTTGATCTAAAATGTGTTGCAAACTCTTGTGATCGGTGAACACCGTACACTTAGTTCCATATAAATAATGTCTCCAGATCTTGAGAGCGAACACCACTGCTCCAAGTTCTAAATCATGAGTTGTATAGTTCTTCTCATGAATTTCTAACTGGCGTGATGCATAAGAAATCACCTTTTCTCTTAGTATCAACACAGCGCCCAAACCCTTTTTTTTTGAAGTGTCGCAGTATGCGATGAAATCTTCGCTTCCTTCAGGTAATGTAAGGATTGGTACACTGCATAACTTCTGCTTCAACAGTTGAAAAGCTGCTTCTTGTTTATCGCCCCAAACAAACTTGACTTTCTTCTTTGATAGCTTTAGTACCATTGGTTGGCGATCCTATGAAAAACCCCTTCAATGAATCTTCGATAATACCCAGCAAGACCTAAAAATTGACGAATCTCCGTTGGTGACTTAGGAGATGTCCAATCTTTAATGGCTTCAATCTTGGCTGGATCCACATGAATTCCTTCACTATCGATCATATGACCGAGGAACAGTACTTTGGAAATCCAAAATTCACATTTGGAAAACTTAGCATACAACTCTTCCTTCTTAAGAAATTCTAAGATTTGCTTAAGGTGTTCTTCATGTTCTTGTTTGTTCTTCGAGTATATCAGAATATCGCATAAAGACAATCAAGAATTATCCAGATAGGGGTTACCCACCCGATTCAAAGGTTCATGAATAGGCAAGTTGTTTTGTCAAGACCAAATGGCATACATGAAATTCATAATGGCCATAACGAGTTCTGAAAGCAGTCTTCGAATGTCTTCCTTTTTGAACCCTCAGTTGTGATATGAACCTGACCTTAAGGTCCGATTTTCAAGTGGACACTCGAACACTTGAAGTGATCAAGATATATCATCATTCTGGGAAGTGGATAACGGGGGGGGGGGAACGTATCTTTCACTGTTAAGTTGTTTAATTTCCTGATATCAATGCACATACGAAATGATCCATCCTTCTTCTTGACAAACAAGACCGGAGCTCCCCCAGGGTAGGAACTATTGTTTATAAAGCCTTTATCGGATAGCTCTTTCAGTTGCTCAGATAACTCTTTCATCTCGAAAGGCGCCAATCGATAAGGTGCCCGTGCTACAGGTGCAGCACCAGGTACCAAATCAATTTAAAACTCCACTTGTCAAGTCGGAGGAAGACCCGGCAAGTCCTTAGGAAATACTTCAGGAAAGTCTCGAACTATTGGCGCGTCCTCAAGTCGCTTCCTCTCCGACTTGTCTTCAACCTCCGTTGCAGTGACATATGCCAAAAAGATAGGAAATGCTTTTTGCATGTACTTAGTGCACGAGATGATGTTTAATTGGGACTCGTTTGTGCGGTTGCCTTCGTCATTACGAATAATCAATGTTTCATTTCCGAATGAAACACGAATGATCTTTTCGTCACAACAATAACGACTTGGTACTACCTTCGAACAACCAATCCAACCGATTATAGCATTCGGAAATACCAAGTTCAATATGCATTAATTTTGATTTATAAATGGGGGATTTATAAATTCTCTAAATGGCGAGCATAATATCGATGTAGAAATTGTCTTAATAGGGCGACTAGTAATGTGTCCCTCGGCTTAGGATTTGATATACATGATGTCGATTTATAGTAAGACGAGTGAAGGTCCTGCTTAGTTGATAGGGTTACTAATTCGAATTCCAAAAGAAAAACCGTACTCTATGAATACGCGACAGGACCAAAACATGATATAAGTAGAAAATTAGTTCCCTTAAGAGTTTTAGAGTGACTAACTCTCAGCACGGCATGGGTACCTTCCTGATTATACATAGTTTACAAGCCATGTATAATTGAGGACTCGATGCATTGCTCATTTTCGTCAAAATAGCGTTTATAAATTTCATGATATCGTATAGTAGATTTAAAGAGTAAATAAGAACCTAAGTTATAATTAATCGCAATTCTCATAATACGGTAATTTGATAGATGAATTTGAATCAGTTCGTACAACTGAAATTTAAGGGAAAATACAACGAGAACCTAAGAAGATAAAGTCCTAAGATAGTTTCACTTAGGGTTTTTATTATGCGAAGCGAAACAACTTTCTCTTTTAATAGCTTTGTCTCGTCTTTAATGTCGTGAGGGTCTTGATTGGTTTCCTTTCCCCTACTCTAAGGTATGCACCACTCCATGAGCTCCAGTAACCTCAATTAAGTTTTTATGACTTTGGTTCCTTTTGCTCTGGACCAATCCCTCTTGTAGTCCCTTGATTCCCCCCCCCACATTCAAAAGCAATTAACCTCTGACTTGCCCAAGTGTCCTCATTGTTGTAAGTAGTATTTTTCATTTGTAGGACTCCTACAGTTACTGACCCCATATGGCCCACTATGTTCACCTGTACATTTGGAAGGACATGGACCATACATGATATAGTTGCATTTAGGACACACCGCTTGCCTCCCGAAAATGTTTCTTCTCCTCGTAGCCCTGCATCATAAATCTTGTGATAGAATTATTGCCTCTTGTTCGGCTGTATTGTTTGTGTATCTGATGTGTTCTTGGAAGTGTTATTCAACTTCCTCGTGTTCTCAGCCTGGCGTTCAGAAAGAGTGCTGATCTTTTTGTCCACACGTTTCTGAAACTTCACTATTGGACACTTACTCTTGAAGTGTCTCAGACTTCCACACCAGTTTGTTATAACAGTTGTGAGTTCAGTTGATATTCTAGCTCGTAGGAATTTACCTACACTCCTTTGGGTCATGTGGTCAACCTTCTTGCAATTCCCGAACTTTACAGCACATTGCCCATTGTGGTTACCTTCCCACTTTCTCTTGTTGTTAGCATTCTCTGCTACCTTGCATTCTTGTTGTTCGGTCTGGCTTATTGACTTACGGGCCATGTTGGTTTTCGTCTCATAAATGGCAATAGCCTCGATAGCATTAGCCACTCGCTCGGCTATAACCCGCTCAATTTCCTCAACACTCATCCCTTGATCAACAGTTGTCATTGTTTCCTGAAAGTCACAGGGAACAAAATGTATATGAAGTTTCATTCAAGGGAAAATCATGACACTCCGTGATCCCAACAAGTAGGTAAGGTGAGACCACGTTATGCATAGATATAAGATAACCGCAACCATGGCATAAATAAATCCCTATCGTACAGTAGCATGATCATAACCAACAACGTAAGTTAATACTTAATACATCGTTTTACATGAGTAAAAGAGTACAAGCTTTTTATTAACACTACCAACCGAGTATTACTCAAGTTTAGTGGAATACAAAATGAGCTACACTAACAAATCTATTTGTCTATGGCCAGGGTGCCTCTCAAGATTCTAGATGCTAGCCTCTTATGTTATCTTTATGTGACTTAATATTCTTTGGTGATGGTGATGATGAAGGTAGTGTAGCAGCAAACTCGGTAATGCCTGCCTTAGCAGATGGTGATCGTGGAGTATGGTGTTAAATAGACATCCGTACTGTACGGGATTTGGTCTCAAAAGACAAGATGATATGGTGTGGAGAGGTGGGTGATGTAGAAGCAGACTCATCAGTCTCAAATGCCTCTGTATTCTCATCTTGAGGGGACAGGATCATTTGTAGGTACAACAGAAGGGTCGGCCAGAGCTAGGTGCTCCTCCTCCTCCCCGTCCTCCTCATCCTTCTCAACATCATCATCATCGTTGTCATCATCAGATGACTCATTATCATAATTGTCTCATCCGTCGGCAGGATGGTCAGCAGGATCCTCCTCAGGGTCCTCCTTATCCTCTTCCGGATCGGAGTCAGCAATGTAGCCTGGTGATAGGGCTGTTGGTGAGGCATCAGCAGATAGAGGCTGATCCTTCATTGGTCCCTCTATCTCCTCATCAGAAGCTCACTGGAATCTCCATGACTCGGAATTAATATAAACAGACGTGTAGGTAACCGTCGATAATGAAAACATAACTGCTTGCAACGAGCAAAACTTAACTTATATAAATATATTATATAAGGCTGGTATGGTAAATACGAGTATGCACTTATGGCATAAATGAATGATGGTAAGGTATCATATTTGATAGCTTAATGTTTAGGTAGCGCTTAGGACCTACGAGCTTATCGTACTACCTTGCCTAAAGAAATATTCCCCTATTTATATAAATAATCCTTATATAAATAATTGTAGAGTTGTGCGAAAGAATGCAAACTCATCTTTGTATATATACAATATACCCTCATAGTAATATACGTACTATAATATAAACACGTATATCAATTATGAATGCATCTAGTCCCACTAATGCAATCAACTAGTGTGTCATGTAAGCATCTAGTAAAACTAACTAATGCAAACAACTAGTGTGTGTCCCATAAAAACCCTTTTTATGAATGCAATGTTTGAAAATGGTTATAGTCCAGCAAAAACATTTTGACCTGGTTCTCTATAACCTTGGCTCTTTAGGGTTGAACATCATCACGGGCAATGTGGCAATATTTATATTGCATTCATACATGTCGAGCTTCAGTGTCATGAACTTAAGTAAACGTAATTCCATTTTGTGATGGGTGCACAGGTTGCATAATCATAGGGAAATCTTGCGGTCCTACATTATATTTACACAAACCTATGAATTCACCAACTTTATGTTGACATTTTAAAGCATGTTTTCTCAGGTCAATGAGGCACGAGGTGCTAAGGATACATTGGGGATACTCTTTTGAGGAGTCTTGCATAAAAGATTTGGAGTCATTACATCTTGAGATATTTGTTTTGATCTAAAATATTTTTTATCAAATGTTGAACAATTTAAGCCGTTGTGCTTTGTATCAAACAATTTCAATAAATCCAATGTATCATATTTTAAATGACTCTTTTAGAGGTCGTTCTCATACCTTGTGCTATTGATCTATGAAGTAACGCTCCCGGACACATTATTCCGCTGCGACCCTATTTGAGGGTGTTACACTTGATCCTCGGAAGTTCATTTTTGTCTACCTCCCATGCTAAGATTGATGTTTTCAAACAAAAAGTTACTTTAAGGGTTGGGGAAGAGAAAATAATTTTCAAAAGTGTTAAATCTGTTAGTAGTTTAATTAAGAGGGTCTACATGCTAAGCTTAAGAGAAAGAACGAAACTTGATTTAGAAGCTAGGCTAATGGGAGAGACTTTGATGTTAAATAGATCATCAGACCCTTTCTTTGGAGATTACATAGAACTAAACGATCTTAATGTACCATTAGAGCTTAGGAGAGATCAAGTTGATGATTTAATGCCCACCATTGAGGAAGGTGAGATAGTTGAGGAATTTAGAGCTAGGAATGATGCTAGAATGGTTAGCGAAATTTTCGGATATCCTAGTAATTGCGACCACGATAAAAAGATTCATATTGATTGTGCCCACAACTTGAAGTTTTCTTGCATGATAGGTTTTGAATTTTTACACGCTAATTTTTTCCCTATCTTGGACGTAAATGTGATGTCCAAAAAGTTTTACAATTCTATAAGGAAGGACAAATTGGAATACAAGGGAAATAATGTAGTTGGAGTCTTAATTAACATACCTATCTTTGTTGGAACTTTTTCTGTCTTAACAGATTTTGCAGTTTTAGAAGATATGGATGCTTATCGTGATGAAGGAATGGGCGATGTTATTTTTGGCGAACCGTTTTTAAGAGAAGTTAGGATTAATGCAAGACGGTTTGAAGGAATAATTACCATTTGCAATGGTAATGAAGAAGTTACTTACCAAATGGTGCGGTCACATCCGATGTTTAAACGCCACACTAATAAACAATGCAACAAGATCCCGCCATTACTAAAGGTGAGTGAAGAAGATAAGATGAATGGGATCTCGCACTCGTACCAAAAGCTCAAGAGTTTCTACAAGGGGGTCTCGAACTTAGGACCCGAATATGTCCGTGATGCGAAGATGGAAGAATGGCTCATACGCAGGCACATAAGCGTGCATGAGATGGTGTGAAGAAAACTGGAAGGAGAAAGTCTAACTTAAAGACTAGCTGAAAGAAAAGTGCTTTTCGGGAGACAACCCAGATTGTTATTTATTTTTATCGAGTCTGTCTTCCCAGACATGAAATACGGCGTATCCGCTTCATACCATACGACGTATTGAATGTCTGGACGTTATCAGTCCTTTATTTTATGCAGTTTAAACATTATTGTCAATTCTGTCAATACGACGTATTCATGTATATGATATGGCGTATTCAACAGACTGACCCGTATTTAGATACTTTTTACATGTTTCTCAATACGGCGTATTCCAGATTATGGATACGGCGTTTTGGATTCCTGTACAGTTTGTTTAGCTTATTTAAATTAACCGTAGATACTCGAGATAGGATTTTGCATATTTTTCCTATATTTTGCACAGGATCTCACTGAAAAGAAATCGACGATGTTGGTGAAGCATCTACAATCTGGAAATCTGGAAGTGTTGGAGACTTGAAACTTCAAGACAGCTGTTCAAGGCGCATCCTTACTCACAAACTCAACTTGGAGAATCTACCGAGCAAAATATTAGGGGAGTTTCTGATGTGTGCTTAAACACACATCATTTGTACCTCGGAAAACATTATTAAAACGGAATAAAACACTAAAATATGCTTAATTATATTGCAAATATGTTTGTTTTGTGTTTTTATGTCTTACAGGTATAAAGGATTGAAAACAAAGCAAAAACGGTAATTTTCAGGTGACTTTTGACAACGTTTTCACATTTATCGAGATTTAAACGAACTCATAAAAATCCCACAATCACTCCATTGGAAAGAGAGTGAAATTACGAATCTATTGGTACCTTCCTCGCCTTTTGAACCCTTTTCTATTCGAACCTGTCATGCTTTAAATTGGACCTATTATATTAATAAACCTGACCTAGTAAATTAACCCTTAAATAAAAAGAAGTGCACCATTATAAAGTATCTATGCTTAAACGTAGTTGGTTCTTGTGGTTGAATTGAATCTTCGATCGAGAGGTCGGGGGTCGAATCCCACTTAGGCCAATTGTGATATTAAGCTAGAAAGCCACGTCAGCTGCCATGTGGCAGTCTGACCTATTGACCTAACCGTTGACCTGTCAGTTGACTAGCGGTCAACCATCACTGATCGTTGATGGTCGTTAGTCATCGTTGACGGTCGTTAGTCACCGTTGACCACCACCGTTGACCGCCGTTAACCGGTGGTCCGGCGGTGGCTCTGGTGATGTCTCCGTTGACAGTTGGCAGGCTATGTGGCACTAGTCACAAGGTGACACGTGGCATTCTAATCATGAGGTATGAGGTACTGTAGCTGCAGGTACAAGGTCAGAGGGTTCAGTACGAGGTGCAGGTCAGGTACGAGGTTCAGATGGCAAGAGGTTTAGTACTAGGTATTAATCCCGAGGGTTCTAGAAGCATATGTGGCATGCTCTCATTGGTGGATCTAGTTGGCGTACTATGAACGCAATTCCTTGCCAATCATTGGCAATTAAATCGGTGGGAGGAAAGTTCTTGGAAGCTGCATTATATACGCTCCTCACAAGAAATGTCCAAACTACCCTTAGATCTTGCAATATGAGTAGATGATGACATGAATGGACAAAAATAACCCCCAACTTCCCCTTTGGGCTATTTAAAGTGGACGCAGCAGACTCATTGGGGTGTTAGATTTTAGGATTTAATTTACACATAATAGTTGTAGTGTAGTTTAGGAGTAGGAGTAGTATAGTTTAGCTTATTTTGGGATTATTGTAAAAGCTTATTGAAGCTTATTAGATCTAGCTTATTGTAACTCTTTAGCTTATTAATGAAGAAGTTTATTTCAAAGGTTGGTGTTTTCTTTAGCTTATTATTTATGCTTATTCTCTTGTCTTTTTCTTATTTCTTTTTAGCTTATTTCCAAATAAGCTCATGCTTATAGCTTATTTTTGGATCCGATCTCTTAAGATTATATTATAATAAGCTACTTCCATAGCTTATTTAGACTAGCTTATTTTATAGTGTTTTCGATTTAAAGCTTTTCGAGTTAGCTTATTCTAGCTTATTTTTTATTGCAAATTTTTCTAGCTTAATGTTTTTATCTTATTTTTCCAAAATCTTGTAATTTAGCTTTTTTTAGTTTTATTGAAATAGTTTAATCATTTAGATCTACTAGCTTTAGCTTTACTATTTCAAAATCTTTAATATTTTAAAATTAAAGTCTTTAGCTTATAGCTTATTCATATTCTTTAACCATTGTTTGAATTGTGATTAGAGAGAAACTCATTTTACCTTTTTAGCATGAAGCTTAAGGGTCTTTTAAGCTTATTTCTTAGATAAAGTTTTAAGCTTTCTAAGTGTTTATCTAGCTAATTAGTGAATAAAGTACATACCTTTACTAGCTAATTAGTTATTTAGATATTAATCAAGTTTTAAGCTTTAGATTTTAAATAAGTTTATTAGATCGGGTGGTTTTTAATTTGATTCGGTTCATCATACGGTTCTATCCTCTTTTGCTTTTTCAATTTTAGTAGTTTAGATTTATTTAGCTTATAATGACTATGTTTGCTTATTTGTTGATTAATTGCTTAGTGAGTAGATTTTGTATATGTTTGTTAAGTGATAAATTGTTTAGTTAATTAAGTGTGATTAATAAAAAAGGAAAAATATTGATTAGTGATTTTTATATTACTTAGATTATTGTTTTGGTTATTTGAGCGGGCAAAAGCCATAAGAATAATTAGGCATTAATTTAGTAATCGATATCTTTATAAAAGTTGTTTTTAATATAAGCCAACGTTGTGAGAATATAATTTGTTAGAAAAATATTGATTCATCGATAAGGACTTAATTGTATATTTAATTCACACTTAAGGATCTAATCAATTCTCTTAGCAAGCATATCTTTTATTATATACCTTTTTGTTTATTTGCTTGCTTATTGTCATCTAGTTTTATATAGTTTGTTTTTATTATATTCTTAGTTTCAAAACCAAAAACCAAAATATTTGTCATTCAAGCATCAAACGAAACATTCTCGTGAATTTCAAAATCATCTCTCGTTGGGACACGACATCCGGAGGATCAACTATTACTTTTCCTAAAGTAATTTTTATCCGACGTGATTACTTATATTATATTACTCGACTAGTCGTTTATCGACGAATAAGTTTTTGGCGCCGTTGCCAGGGAGAGGTGTACGATCTACACGTGGTGTTTGAAGTTAGTGCCTTGAAGATCCTTTCTTAGGAAAGTTTATTTTCGTACTTATAAAAAATATATATAAACTAAAAATATTTTCCTTTTTCTATTTTATTTTATTTTCTTTCATTAAAATTTTAAAATACCAAAAATATTTTCATTTTGTTTTCTTTAAATAAATATAAAAATAAGAATTTTTTTTTATTATTTTTCCTTTTCTTTT
>BQNB010026560.1:7821-21634 GCA_026074375.1 Tanacetum coccineum | reverse complement strand
TCTTATTTGTAGTGTCGACAGGCCTCAGGATCTTCGGTGATATCACCATCTTTACGCTTCGAGTTCATCGACACTATTGGCACATCTTTATGTGTTTTGTGCAATGCCTCTAGACGCATCAAGGAGATGACAATATCACGGACGCGTGCTAGTGAACCTATGGCTGAGGTAATTCACATGTTAAAGAAGTTGACTTTAAAGCTTCCACATAATATCATCATTATCTGGTTCAAACAATCTCTTCAGTTCAACCTATAATTCCTTCTCTTTATCATCTATAGGTAAAGGCATTGTTTTTACTTCTTTTGGACTGTTGGATGCTTGTGTGTTCTCAAGATGCCTATCGAAAAATAACTGTCTCTACACTAAATAAAAAGATTTGATTATTAAATTACATTATCATAAATAGTATATAACATAATAACATGTGTTAAAGAAAGTTGAGACTTTCAAGCAGATTATCAGAATATGGATATAATAACCCACAACGTAACTTTTTAATAACTCACCAGGAAATCACAACTTTTTTGATTTTAATTACATTATCATATATAATATAATATAGTGTTAAAGAAGTTGACTTTCAAGCAGATTATCATATATGATATTATACACATAACTAACTTTTAATTACTCACCAGAAGATTACAGACTTGCTTGTATTTTTATCATATGTCTGCGATGATTTTGAGTTGTTGATAATCACATAAGCGCCCTTTGACAGATTGAAAACAACGAGATAGTAGTGTTCATGGGCGATGATTGTAATGAATGCCTAGATAATTGGAAATATCATCAACAAATCATTTCTAAATAGATAAAACCTAACAATTAATCACACATTTCTTCATTAAAGTAGTATCTTTTTTTACAAACAAATTAATAGCATATGTCATATACATTAAGAGCGGATTAAGGCTTTTTCCGAAGGCATAACCTATGGCTAAGCCTTCATTTATCCGAATGGAATGATTAATTTCAGGCTATGCCTTCACTTTGTCGAAGGCTATGCCTTCACTTTTTAGAAGTCTTAGCGGCAGCCTATGCCTTCAGCTTTGCCAGACGAAGTCAAAGCCAGCGGCTTAACCGCAGGCTTTGTTTTCTACTAAGCCTTCTAATCACACTTTTCAAACTAATAACATCAATAAAATCCTCATAAATGCTTAAAACCTAACTTATATCATATATGATATAGTATATAAGATTTTGTAGTTTTTTCAGGCAACTTATCATATGTGTTTTTCACTAACACGTCATACTATATCTGTTTAACATAGACTAAGCCTTCGGCTTCGCCTTAGGCTTAGCCTACAGCTTTGGCAAAGGCTTATCCGTGCTTTTACACCATGATTCTGTTACTCAAACTAACTTTTAGTCCATCATTTCGTCTCTAAAATCACAATATCATCAACAAATCCTTTCTAATAGTAAAAACTTAACTTCTAATCACATATTTTCTTTACTAAAGTCTTTAAAACATCAACATACTCTATCTAAAACTTACTTATCACTATAACATCATCAAATATCAAAATATCATTAAAATATCTTTATTATAAACTTAATAAACACAATAACTTGAACAAAAATCAAAATATGTTCATCACAAACTCTATGAATAGTACGCTTCACTATTTATGCATAAATAACATTAAAATATGTAGATGAAGTGTTTTATACATGAATTAGTGATTTTAAGCTTCTATTTTAGCGATTTTTTACTTAAATCTTCATCTATAAGCTTAATCGTTAAGATTTATTCTTCAACAACATCATCGAAATCTTTTTCTTCCATTTTTTGATGCGATTCGTGGATGATTTTTTATGTGTGTATGTTTTTAGTATGTGTATTTTTTGATCGGTGTAAAACTATGTGTTTTGTGTGTTTTTAGTGTGTGTTTGGTGAGAGAGAGAATAACATATCTGAATGAGACGGGGTGTGAGTGCTTGGGAGAGTGGTAGGTGTGTGAGATAAAATGATCGAGATGCCCCTTCGCATTTTTTATATTTTTTCAATTAATAAAAGTGTATTAATCTCATCCATTGATTGTCTTTAGATGGAGGGCTGGGAACGGTCCCCTGGTATCTATGGAAGGGAGGGTATCCAATATAACCTCCCTCTTCAGTTTCATAAATTTATGAAAATTGTATAATTGCAACTTTGACACCAAAAATATATATGTAGTACAAAAATTATTAGATATTAGACTCCGCAGTAAAACGCGACCACTAATAACTCATTAGTATCTAATAATCATCAAGGTATATGAAATTAACACGGTGTTCTTAAGTTATTTCATTAAAGAAATGTAAAGGAAAGTAATGAAAACACTTTCCTCCCAAAACTGGGAGGAAACACTTTACTTTCAAAATGAATAAAATCACACTAACTTTCCTTCCATTTCCTTTTCTCATGTGTTTCATTTTCATTTTCTTTTATTTTCCTCCTTTAACACTAACTCGATAACACAGTGTAAAGGGTAGGTAGAATCCAAATTAGAACAAAACTTGCCTACACACGAGTGACGTGTCATTTCTATTAGTTGTATTTGATGATAACAAAATCAATTAATGTATTGTTCCTTTAATATTAAAACGCAGGATTGTTGTTTTGAGGCGGGTACAATAAATGCATTTAACCCGACCCACCCGGCTAGCTGCTAACATGCAGGATTTTGACCTGTGATGTTGAAAGTTTTATACAGTATAAAATATATGATATAATACCACAAGAGAAATTAAGAAAATTCCTTAAGGAAAATTCACTCTTAAAAGATATATATATAATATATAATACGTATATTTAACCGGGAAGTATGATCACCCAGGTCGTTTCCTTTACGACTTGCGAAATTGAAACCACGTTTTAGCTCGGATTATTATTTGAATGAGAGAAAAGGTATTTTTGATTATCTATAACTACTAAATAAAAGCAAAAATAAATAATTAAAAGCAATTAAACACTTAAACAAATTAACGGGGAGCAATTAAAAGCGGACAAATATGCAAAATACACTAAAATTAACTCCTAAAAATGTAAACTAAATTTCTAAACCTAAATTCAGGACAAAATAAAATTTTAAGAAAATAGAAAAAAACATTTTTTTGATTATTTTTGAATTTATTATGAAAATTCAATAAACTAATTTATCTAATGAAATTCTATAAAAATGCCATATGTAAGTCTAAATTTAAGAAAAATGAGAGCATCCGGTCACTTAGCTCAAAGTGAAGATTACAGAAAATTTCCATAAACTTTGAAGCTAGGATATCGTCTTTTTCACGGATCTTTTTCTTTTGCATGTCTTGAAGGAGTATAAGGCAAAATTGGTCTTGGTCTTTTGAGCAATAAGAAGGCATTTTTGAAATGGTTTTTATCTTTTCCTAGGTCTTGGACCCACTTGAAGGAGGTTGGATGTCTTCGGTGTTTGGAAGCACCGTATCCTTTGTTACCTCGGGTTCCTTTTCCACCACCGGCGGTGGAATCGGAGGTCCATCATATGAGGTACCACTTCGTGTGGTAATGGCCTTGGCTTCATTCCTAGGGTTTGGAATGGTATTGCTTGGTAAAGAACTCGAACTTGAAGCTTGGTTGGTATGATAGTTTTGCATAAAACTTAGCATCATGTTTTGAAAATCATCTTGCTTCTTTTGAGAATCATTGTAAACTCTTTGAAAATCATTTTGGTTCCTTTGAAAATTGTCTAACTTCATTTGCAAATTATTCATGTTCGCATCATTAGCCTTAGCATAACTTTCAAAATCCGTTTTAGAAACACCTTGAATTTGTGAAACGGGAGGTAAAGCTTGATTAACCAAAGGTTGATTTGTTGGTGGTTGATATGGTGGGGCTTGATAAACGGCTCCTTGATTGTTTTGACGGTTTTGGTTGAAATTGCCTCCACGGTTTTGATTCGAAATGAAATTGTTTCCTTGATATCGGCTTTGGTTTCCTTGGTTGTTTTGAACATTTGGTTGATTAAAACCGGGTGGTCTCATTTGATTTGCCAAATTAGGAGGATTTCTTTGAACAAAGTTGCCAACGGCGGCGGTTTGTTGGAATTGATGAATGTTATCATGAAAAACGGGAAATTCATTCCTTGTTAACGGACAATTGTTGAAATTATGGTTTGAACCACATGTAACACAAACTTCCTCGACTGCTTTGACGGTAGCAGGAGTCGTAACATTCTTTTCACTAATCATCTTTTCTAATCGGCTCATTCGAATATCCATTTTATCTTCAAGAGAAGCGGCGAGTTGTTGAAATTCAAAAGAATTAGAAGGTGTAGAAGTAGAAAGAGGAGCATTCGTACTCACTCTTGGTTCAATTGCACGACTTCTTGAATAACGAACCTTGGATTTACTCTCAATAATGGCTAAACCATCACGAGGCATCTTATCTAGAAAATTTCCACCCGCGGCGGAATCTAAAGCATCTTGATCATTGGTATTCAAAGAATTGTAGAACGTATCAAGTTGATGTAATTCCGAGAAACCATGATGAGGACATTGACGAAGAAGTCCTTTGAAACGTTCCCATGCTTCGTTGAAAGTTTCATTTGGTTTTTGCAAGAAAGTAGTGATTTCATTTCGAAGGTAAGTTGTTTTCGAAGGTGGAAAGAATTGGTTTATGAATTTCGAGACAAGATCATCCCACGTTAGAATCGATCGAGGTGGTTCTTTATCTAGCCAAGTCCGGGCTTCACCTTCGAGAGAGAAAGGAAAAAGCAAAAGCTTAATCGACGTATTCGGAACGTCCGGATGTCTAAACGTAGAAGTAACCTTGTTGAAAAATCGAAGATGATTATGAGGGTCTTGTCTACCCGTAAACTTATTACTTTTTGTACAAGGTGATCAAGGTGGTTTAAGCTCAAAATGGTTTGCATTTATCGGTGGGGAACAACAATTGCTCTCGTATTACCCTCGATGGGAGCTTGTAGCATCTGAGCCATGGTACGATTGTCGGCCATTGGAATCTCGGGTTCCTCAACAATAACCGTTGTTAATTGTTGTTGTCGACGATTTCGATTACGAGCTTGAGATCGAGTGCGCATGCACTAAAAATAAAGAAATTAAAAAGTAAACAAAAGTTACACTAATTTTTTTGGAATTTTGATTTTTGAAAAAAAAAAAAAAATTTTAACAAAGTATTTTAAATGGATACACGGAAGACAACTTAAATCCAAATAATCAACTTACTTCACTGTAACTCTCAAAAATTGCTTTTCAAGGTGTGTCGTACTTCGTAAGTGACACAAATGGCAAGTTTTTGAATCTTTGGTTCGATTTGGGAACTTTTCAAGTTCACCGAAACTTATTTATGATAATACCTCAATTGAAGGTATTATATGTTGGTGTTCTTTTACCAACTTTGTGTATTTTTATATTTTTTTTAAAGACAATTTTTAATATTTTTTTGATTTTTTTTATATGATAACTATACTAAAAAGAAAAAGAAAATATTTTTTTACTTTTTATATATTTTTTTATTTTTTTGGATTTTTGAAATATTTAACAAAAATAAAACTTTCGAGGACGAAAGGATCTTCAAACCAAATCAACAAACGTAAAACGAAGGTATCTTTAACACAAGTCCCCGGCAACGGCGCCAAAAATTGGTACACGATAAAATATACAATATAATACCACAAGAGAAATTAAGAAAATTCCCTAAGGAAATTTCACTCTTAAAAGATATATATATAATATAATACGTATATTTAACCGGGAAGTATGATCACCCGGGTCGTTTCCCCAACGACTTGCGAAATTGAAACCACGTTTTAGCTCGGATTATGATTTGAATGAGAGAAAGGGTATTTTTGATTATCTATAACTACTAAATAAAAGTAAAAATAAACAATTAAAAGCAATTAAACACTTAAACAAATTAACGGGAGCAATTAAAAGCGACAAATAAGCAAATACACTAAAATTAACTCCTAAAAATGTAAACTAAATTTTAAAACTAAAAATTAGGACAAAGGAAAATTTTAAGAAAAAGAAAAACCATTTTTTGATTATTTTTTGGAATTTATTATGAATTAAATAACTAATTTGATCTAATGAATCCTAAAAAAATAGGCAATATTAAGTCTAAAAAATTAGAAAAAATGATTTTTACCTTAGAAAAGTCTAAAATAACATAAAAACTCAGAAAACTAATAATTTTAAACTATTTTTAAAAATTAAAATGATTTTTAAACTTAAAAATTAAAAGCTCAAAAATAAAATTAAAATCTAAAAGGTGTAAGACTGATTTTATGAATGTGTACCTTTTAAGTAATTTTATAAAACTAAAAACTATTTTTTTGTAATTTTCTGAAACTTTTTTCTATTTTTTGAAAATTTTCTAAAATTAAAACTTTCGAAAAATCCTAAAAAATAAACTAATTAATGGAAAAATGTGAAAAATTCAGGAAAAGTCTATGACGCAACAAAGATTAAAGGAAAAATAAAAGAAAATTCACAGCTTAACAAATAAGCCGGGAAAAAGCTTTTATAAGCTACGGCTTTTAATAAAAAGCTTAAGAGTAAAATGACTATAAGTATTAATTGGGGGGAAGAGTTACTGGATGAGCTATTGAAGCAAATGGTTAACACGTTGGGTCTTTGAGGGAGAGGTCGTGGGTTCGAGGCAGGCAAACCCCTTTTTGCTATTTTTTATTTAATAAGCCAAGAAAACCCAAGGAAACCCTAATCAACCCTAAAATGAACCCGCGACCTTATTTACTCAATTTCGACCCATTTTGAACCAAACCACTTACTAATTTCCATTGATAAGCCCTAATACAAACCTTGAGATCATGTATTAATCATTTCTTGATCAATGCCCATGAAATATAAGTCAATAACAAGAATTCGAGCCCTATAAGCCCAAATCAGACCCGCGGCTGGTTTATGCTTATTTTAACCCATTTAAAACTCAACCCATGTGAAATCACCTCCATGACTAGCTACTTGACCCTCCTAAGCAGCTTACCCACTTGCTTTAGCTTTCCTATGGTCCAAACTGAAGCCACATGAGCTCCTTTGTGTCCATAACAGCCGTGACATCACCTTAAGCCTCCAACACCTCCACTCTAGTTTCTAGACCTCCACACTCATAATCTAGACTTCACACATCATTTACTAGCATATACACATGTCCTTGATTAGACCTAGAAGCTATCTTAACCCTCCTTGTGTCACACCCCGTAAATTCCCGGTTAGTATTCCGACCCACTCCGGTCATCTACTTTAAATTTTATTCGTTGAGTTAAAATCTGACAGTTTACCGAGGAACTAAACTGCGTAAAAACTGAAAAACGTCACCGGACGCGTTCCGGCATCGGTTATAATTAATTTAGGCTTAATATAAGATATATTAGCTTTCCTGAGTGTTTCGTGATTTTTAATCACTTCTGATATTAATTTTAGGGTTTTATCCTTTAAATTGCGTTTTTCGCGTTTTTGACCAAACGGAACCCCGGAAACTCAAAATCTTTTCGTGTAAACTCAAGTTATCGTAATTCTAGTGTCATACTACTAAAAATTTCGTTCACCTCATTTCCCTAGCCAAAATGTGGCGCCTAAACTACAACAACAAGTATACTTGGACTCTAAATTAAAGATTTGGCATCTTATTTTGAAAGTCCCACCCATGTGTGCATCTTGAAGGAAATATGAATTAAAAACCACGTGGTTTTCCATTATAAAACCCTAAAATGAACCATTTTTGAGGCACAATCTTAACGAAATCGTTATTTAAACTTTCATTACGTAAAGTCTTTCATATTAGCTTGTATTAAAAGTATAAACCTGAAAATATCATTTAGAAACTTAAAATAAGCTTGCATGGCATTTTGGACTTGTTTTGTAAAAGTATTCCATGCAAGGGGTATATTTTGCCATTTCTCATTCTTAAGGGTCAAAAGTGTAACATTTTGAAAAAGTATAAAAATGAATTCAAAACCTTACAAGGCATAACTTTAATTAACGCTTGTCGTGCTTATCATTTCCAGATATTGATCAAAACACTTAAAACCGATTATATCGTATCACAATACTAGGGAGCTTCATATTAAGGGTTCATCTTGGTATTACGTTCTGGACTAAGTTTTGGGTTTACAATTTAAAAAGTTCCCCACTCCTCAAAAACTTTTACTGAATACCCTCTGACTTATGTGGCCCCGAACGTTGATACAATAATTTCTAAAACGTTCAATCAAACTTCATGACTCTTGAAAACCAAATTCTAGAAGAACAATCTTCCTAAGACTTGAACATAATACTCTAGGTTGCATTACAGCTGTTTACCTATCATTTTTCTATATCAACCTGTTCCCCGATAAGTATTGGGATAAGGTCGAACAGCTTTCATTTGGAATATTTATACAACTACCTATCGGAGAAGTCATAACCTCGGCCTTTACTTAGTTTACCATTTTGATAAACCCCGCGAGGGGGATACATGCTTGTTACAAACTCTTTTATATACTCATAACAATGTGATTACTTTTCAAAGACTTCATGAGTTCATAATCTCACATGATTTATAAACCTGTAATATCTGCAGTAAACCATGAATTCAAGTGTTCTCTAAACTATATGTTATCCTGATATATTATTGCCTAAGTACATAAAGATATCTCTTTGGGTAATATCTCCTAATACCTCTTTAGTATCTCTTTGGGTAATATCTCCTAGTATCTCTTTGGGCAATATCTCTTTAATATCTCTTTGGGTAATATCTCCCAATATCTCTTTGGGTAATATCTCCCAATATCTCTTAATATCTCTTTGGGTAATATCCCCAAATATCTCTTAATATCTATTTGGGTAATATCTTCCAATATCTCTTTAATTTATGAGTTTAGGGTAATGATACTATTCTCCACGATGATACTATTCTCCATAATAATACTGTTCTCCATAATAATAATGTTCTCCGTGATAATTATCCCTGCAATACTAATATTTCCATTATGACAACTTGTATTCAACTATTACATATCAAATCTATGAATTTCACTCAACCTTTGTGTTGACCCTTCTTTTTATGCATGTTTATCCCAAGTAATTGAGCAACTTATGGCATGGAGTGGCATGGACTTGAAGATGGCTAAAACTTGTTATCATTCACATTGTATGTAACTAGATTTTGGGACCTGCCTTTATAAAACTTTGATTTGAAATGAATGATAACATATCTTTTGAACAAACGTCTCTTTTGGGTCGTTTTCTATGATTATGATTGTTGTATCCATGAAGTAATACCCCAGATTAGCTTCGGTTGCTATATTGTAAAAATGGGGGTGTTACAGATTGGTATCAGCACCATGGTTATAGAGAATAAGGTCAAAACCTTAACTATAACCACTTTTCTTTTCTAGCCATCAAGGTCCTTCGTGCCACTACTTTTCTAAATAGTAATACATAACTACTATACTATTATATAAATAACTTATGTTATTTATTACTGGGTTGTTATAGTCATATCTTCATCCCCTCATTCTACTATCGTCCCATCTGATTCTGATATTAAGGATGCTCTTTCCTCTACAAACATTCTGAACTATTTCCCAGCCTCACCGGGAAACATTTCTCCTAACTCTTTAGATGATTTCACTAAGTATCTTTTGGACATACTATTCTTCCCACCTTTACATGATGATCCGTATGTACAAACATATGATGCCATTCCACCATCCCAAGTTATTATTTCTCTACCAGCTATTGTACCTCCATCGAAGTTTAATCCTCGAGATTTCTTTCCTCTCGAGAATATTTCATCACCTAAAGACACTGAGACTCCTATTGAATCAACCACTCAAGTATCTCTATCTTCATCAATAGAATCTTCATCATCGGTTAGGTCAACTACACCACCACCAGACTATGAGATTCTAGAAAGTTGTAAACGACAACAAGGAAGAAACACCAAATTAGATTTTTCTAGAATCTAACCACTGAATGTATGGTATAAATAATGACGCTTGTCTTTTACATAGACAAGTTATTTATGATCTAATACAGTGGTGATTCCATTATACCTCGTTATTTCATAATACCAATTGTATAGGTCGAGATTATCTATTCTACATCTTGTAGTATGATGACTCGTATCTCTATCCGGAGTACTATAACTCTCTTACAATCCGATTTTTTCAAACCTTTGTATCTAAAAACACTAAGTTTCCTATTGGATCATACATTCCATTATTTCCGTGTCTATCTCTCGAAGTCTTAAATTCTAAAACTTTCCGTTATATCCTGCAAAATCAAAGAATGATCACAAGTCTTTTTATTCTCATGCCTTAATCTATATCATTTTATTCTTATTCTGGGTTGTCTTATATATGTTGATAGATGCCTCCCAAGAGAACATCAACATCTGCAACACCAGCTATAACTCAGGATGCTATCCGGCAACTGATTGTTGGTATTACTGCTGCCCTGGAAGCACAAGCTGCTACTATGGAAAATGCTGACAATCCTAATAGGAATACTGGACCAAGAGAAATTCCTGTAGCAAAAAGAGGAAACTACAAAGAATTCATAAACTGTCAACCTTTCTACTTCAACAATGGCATCAGAAGGAGCTTTGACCTCATCCGCTTGTTTTGAAACGTAGTGAACGGTGTTATCTCATAGCAAGTGTGCCGATGAAGACAGAGTGACATTATGCTACTGGTACTCTATCCTAATGATGCCTTGTGCTTGATGAATGCATACGCCAACCTACGAATATAACAAGCAATATGATCACTTCGGAAAACCGCATTAAAAAGACTCCTTCAACCAAATAAGTTAAGTGTCCTCAAAACTGAAAAAGTCAAGAAAATGGAAGACGAATTTATCAACTTGGTTTTTTATGAAAAGGAAAATGATCCATAGACTTACATTATGAATTCCAGGAATTTAGCCGTCTTAATCACAAACATGGTACCAAATGTCGAGAAACTTATGGAAGTCTTCATTAGTGGATTACCCAGAAGTATTGAAGGAAATGTTACTGCCTCAAAGCCTCAAACTTTAGAGGAAGCCATCAACATATCCCAGAGGTTAATGGATCAAATAATAAAGCGCGATTTTGTGCAAGAAACCAATGATCATAAACGAAAGTTTGAAGATAAGAGAAACACCATCGACAACAACAACTACCCCAAATATCGCAACAACAATAACCACTCCAACAATCGCAACAACGACAACTATCAAAATAACCACAACAATCACAACCGTAACAACGATTACCACCACCAGCAGAATAGAAGACAAGAAACTGTTAGGATTTATCCTGCCAAAAGATACCATGGATACCTTCCTTTGTGTACAAGATGCACCCTGCATCACACAAGAGTTTGCACTGTCAAGTGTCGAACTTGCAACAAAGTAGGTCATCTGACCAGAAACTGCAGAGACAAAAGATCAACTGCTGAAAACAACTCTTGAGAATACTCAGGTTCGCCACCAGTTACATATGAAGGATCATTTGAAACCCACTTCATAAACCCCAAACACCAAGCTACAAATCCTATGTTATTCATACTTTTATTCTAGAATCCTACCCCAAGACACGTAGCATAAGTATCAATACTCTTAGAGTTTCGGTGATGTAAGATATTTAAATTTATCTATGAAATAATAAAGGGATTATTTCATTTCATCTTGTTATTTGGTAATATCAAAACTCAGACGATGTACTCGAATGTCAATTGTCAATTCATTATGTCCAACCTAAAATACTCCTCCCCTCATACCTTTGAAACACTTATTATCATTGAAATACAACGAAAATTTGCATCATTGCAACTAATATCTCGTTATTCTTCTCATTACCTTTTATGATTTTGAAAAATCATATCATCTCCTACGCATTACCATTTTGATATCATGTTTTTATGCTTAGGTAAGACGATTTATGATCATCTTATTGAAATGAATTTGGACGCTTCTTTTTGTAAGTGATAAATTATAAATAAATAGGCTTAAGTATATAACATATGTACAAACAAGTTTCTTTCAATCCGTTTGTACAAACAATTCCTTAATCATTATCATTATTACCTTCATTATCTATTCATTTCCAAGCAACTCTCTTACAAATTCATAATCATTCCTTGACATCACTCATTCCATGATCTTCGTATTCTAAAATTCTCTGTTATATTCTACAACGTAATAACAAGGAAACACACAAGAATCTATACAATGTCGAATGATTTCAATACCACTAGGTATGAAAATTTTGACAAAGACTAGCAATAGCATTCTTATTCGATGTTGACTTTTAAAGATTATGATTCTTTACGATCAGAGTGGCGCAGCAGAAGCGTGGTAGGCCCATAACCCACAGGTTCCATAAATTGAAGTATTCCATCCACCCAGGTTCTATCAGGATATGGAGAAATTCTATTGGCTGTCATCAAGAGGTGTGGTCTTGGAAATAAGTAGACATGTGAAAGGAGGTAATTATAATTATGATGCGTAACATAATTATAAATGCATCACACACGTGGAATTGTTAACTCATTTTCGACCCATTTTAACCAAACCACTTGCTAATTTCCATTGATAAGCCTTAATACAAATATTTAAAATACATTTATGTCATTTCTTGATCAAATATTGGCCAATAACAAGAATTCGAGCCCTATAAGCCCAAATCAGACCTGCGGTTGGTTTATGCTTATTTTAACCCATTTCAAAACTCAACCCATGTGCAATCACCTCCATGACCAGCTACTAGACACTCCTAAGCAGCTTACCCACCTGCTTTAGCTTTCCTTTGGTCCAAATTGAAGCCACATGAGCTCCTTAGTGTCCATAACAGCTGCGGCATCACCTTAAGCCTCCAACACCTCCACTCTAGTTTCTAGACCTCCACACTCATAATCTAGACTTCACACATCATCTAATAGAATATACACATGTCCTTGATCAGACCTTGAAGCTATCTTAACCCTCCTTGCTCCATTCGACTATAAATAGAGGTACAAACCCCTCATTCAAACTTGCACCCAACTCACTTATCTATAACCCAAGTGAGCAACCATTCTCTGCTCCATATGATCCTAGGATCATCTAAGAAGATCATTCAAGCAAAGCTTTGAAGATTTGAAGCCCCGGGAACAAGATACAAGGCGTACGAGTGGAAATACTACCCGAAATGACCCATTTCCACCATTTTTGCTCCTTGAAGCTCAAACCCAGGTTCTGGATGTTCTACTTCTGCTCCTACACTCTTATAATGTTCATATGATCCTAAATAAACTCTTGTTAAAGTTTCATAACTCAATTCATGCTCATTTTCCATTTTGATCCAAAACCGTACACCCGAAACCCTAATTTTACGTTTTTCTTAAAACTAAATGTTATAATGGTTAAATGTTGTTATAATCCATCCTAACATGCTTAAATAATGTTATTATAACCACTTTATCAAGTCTTGAAGGAATTTGAATTAAAAACCAACGCGTTTTCATTATAAAACCCTAAAACGACCCGTTTTGAGTCATAGCTTAACGAATCGTTATTTTAAACTTTCATTTCGTTAAATCTTCATATTTTAGCTTATATTAATAAGCTATAACCTGCAAATATCATTTAGAAACTTAAAATAAGCTTACATGGCATTTTGGACTTGTTTTGCAAAAGTATTCCATGCAAGGGGTATATATCGTAACTTTCTGAAACTTATAACTAAAAGGACTGAAAATGTCATTTTATCAAAGTTATAACTATAGGGGTCTATTATGTCACTTTCCAAAGTATAAGGTTTACTTTGTACATCTTTTAAACTAGAAGGACCAAACTTGTAAAAGTG
>BQNB010026559.1:0-58482 GCA_026074375.1 Tanacetum coccineum | reverse complement strand
CCTTTAATTATATTTTAAACATTTAACACTTAACCTAGAAATATGGCAAAATAGACCCTTGTGGTTTTAACTTTAGGATAATTACACTTTTGGCCTGGAAGTTTAATAATTTCAAAAGTTAAATATATACCCCTCATGCATATACGATTTGCATTACTAGTCCAAAATCCATGTACTTTGTATTTTAATCTTGAAATTAATTTGCAGCATATAGATTATTACTATAAGCTAAAATAAGTAAGTTTTATGAGCTTGTAGCTTATGAAAAGAGCTTACGAGCTTAAAAATCCAAAATGGGCACGTTTGGTTTTAAAATCTTAAATCGATGGGTTTGAGCTTTTAGGGTTTGTTTTTAAGTTTATAAAAATAATAGAATAGCTTATTAGAATAGCTTATTAGAATAGCTTATTAGATCAGCTTATGGCTTTTAGCTTATAGGTTTTATGAAACTAGCTTTTAGGATTTTAGAGGTGTGTTTGGTTTAGGAAAACTAAACGAGTAAGCTTTAGGGTTTAAGGGCTTAACTCATGTGATCATAAAAGATGTAAGAAACTTATTAAAATGGGAATAAGCTCATACTAGTTTATTTGTAGAATTCGAATGGATTAGGGTTTTCGAAAAGTGGGTCGAATTAGGGTTCGGTTTGGTTTAGGGTTTCCAACAAGGTTTTAACTTGTACAAATGATTAAAACAAGTTTATATATGATCATAAACATAACAAGATCTTATTGAACTAGATAGAAAGCTTACTTAGTACAAGAAATAGTGAAAATGGGTTGAATGGAGCAAATGAGACCCGGAAACTTTAGGAGACGAATCAAGGACCTTTGTTCTTGTTTCTTGGCTTTTAAATAGCTTATACTTTCTCTTCTTTTCTTCCTTAGCTTGGTTAGAACATAATTTTGAAGTAGTGTTTAGCTTAATGGTAAGTTTATGGAAGCATGTATGTTTCGGTTATATATATGGGTAAAGAAGAGTAGTGGCCAAGTTTAGGAGAAGTAGTGACCAAGGTGAGCTAGGAGTGATGGCTAAGGGATAGCTAGGATGACTAGTATAAGCTAGGAGTAGCTTTGAAAGGTGTTAGAGGGTGAGAAAGGTTCAGTTATACAAGGAGGTGACAAAGAGGTTTACTTGGTGTTCAAGTTGTCTAGGTAGTGACAAGGAGGTGATGATAGTGCTTAGCAAGGTAGTAGGCAAGGTGGTGTATCATGGAGAAGGGTGGCAGCTTGCTTAGGTCTTAGTTCGAGCAAGTTAAGGGGTAACAGGTCATTTAGGGTTTTCGGGTTTAGTTTTTAGTCTAAGTCGAGCTATGATTAGAATTAGAGAGGGAAAAGTGTTTAAATATGATACATTGGAGTGCTTGTACTTAGTGCTAAAGAGGTGGTACGAAATCCTTAAGAAAATGGAGGAAAATGAGCTAGTTTGAATTCGTGCTTTGTCAACTTGTACTTTGGGCTTAAAAGGGTTGTACATTGGTTTTGGAGGGAAAATATATTCAAATGTTATGCATTGTAACTTGTACACATGCCTTAAAAGCTTGTACCTTTGTATTGTATATAAACATTACATATAGTTATGGTTTTGTTATAAACGTTAACGTATAAATCCGTTTTGTATTAAACGTTATGAAAGGTACGTTAAATAGATAACATATAGTAAAATGGTGATTAAAACATATTGCTTGACATATTATAATGTTTACTTGACATAAACGCTGATGGAATTGGCATTAGTAGGTTGCGTGAGCTCGTTTACTTTGGTAATGTAAGTTACGTTACATTATGGATGGAAAAATATTTCCATGAAAATGGTTGCATCTAATTTAATAGATGGAAATTACACTGAGGAAAATTGTATCTAATTTAATAGATGGATAATTACATAGAAGAAAATTGTGGGTTGTTATAGGGTAGTTTTTCATTTAGCTAAAGCAATTTTAGTATTTGGAATGTAACTCGTATGCTTTTTAATGTTTCAATGTTTATGGATTCGTAATGTAATTCGTATGCTATAATGTTTAAACATTAATCGATTAGGAATGAATTCGTATATCTTACTCTAATATATGCACTATCTTTTTACACTATTATAGTGAAAAATGAAAATATATATAAAATATTATTACACCAAAAAGAAGTTGTTCCAATGTGTGCACCAAATTTTGCACTAAATCTTACTTTAAATATTACTAATATTATCAATCTTAATAAAATAAAAAACACATGCAATAGCTACTTATACTTTGGTTATTAAATTTTAAAATTTTCTATATCCGTATTGGATTCATTTTGTAGGAAACGACGAGAAACAATCAACATCATATTTTATAAAACTTAATTTTTAGTTATTATGTTACATATAACAAGAATATAAGTTGGTACCATTCCCCCTTCCTAAATGCCCAGTTGACCAGTCAAAGAGGGTCTTTAGAGAAAATGACTAGGGTTCGAACCCACCTCTTAGCTAATTAGGTCGTTGGGAAGGGGGTTATTGCCTGGGCCGGGTCCTTGGGAAGGGTAGGTTGGCATCAAAAGATGCATGGGATCGGGGTGTTCCCTCCTATTTACACCTTTTGGATATGACAAGAATATACATTTATTAAAGTATGATAAGGATAAAAATAGAAAAATAAATTAAAGTATAAGGTTGGAAGTGAAACATTTGCACTTTTAGTGCAATGAATAGTGTGGCCCCAAATTTTTAGTGATTTTTGTGCTTACTATTCATATCATTAAGATAGTGCAATGTTTTAATACTAACATTGGAGGTGTTTTTTTTACACTTTTGCACTATCTTATAGTGCTAAAAAGTACAATTGATGCACACATTTGAGATGCTAGAAATAAAATGGTGTTATGCACAAAAGATACTTTTTGCACTAAATTAGTGCAAAAAGTACATAAAAAGCTCTCCAATGTATGCACTAAAACTTTGAACTATTTTAGTGTAGTGAATAGTCTGGCCACGATGTCTTCTTTTATAAACTATATTTTGAGATTTGTTCTTTATCATGTGTGAGTGTAGGTGAATGTATATTATTACAAGTCTTGTATGGGCGGGACTTGTAATATGGTAGATTCACAGGACTCTTGCCATGAGGACTTATTTATAAATCAGTTTTTACTACATTTACATAAACTTGTGTACTCACCAACTATTTTCATAGCTGACCCGTTTTCTCATGCATTTCAGGTGATTGCCAGTAGTTTTTTTTGTGAAGGCATTGCGTCATGGTCATATCGTGTCGTCTCTTTTAGCTTTATGTTGTCAAGACTATACTTTTGAGAACTTGAAACTTCTATTGTATTATCTTTCGTCTGTTGTGTAAAAGTTTTTCCAAAATCTTTTTAAGATGACTTGTAGTTTACCAAGCGGTTGAAGCTTTGTATTATATTTATATTTTAGTCAAATTATATCAATTTATTCCTCTTGCTATGTCACTTGATATTCTCAAAAAGCTTTTACCATTGGAGAAGATTTAGGGTAAAAGCATTACACAAATAGACTCTTTCGTTACATCTCTTTACAAAGAACATCTATAGTTTCAAGATTCAGTAAGCAAAATTGTGTTAGACAAAAATATTGTCTATAGTTTAATTACTTAAGAAACCGATTACGTATTATTGAATAATTTTAAGTCCCACAGCAACGCGCAGGTAAACCTACTTGTCTAATGTAAATAACAAAAACTAATTTATATAAAATATATTCTATAAGTTTCATATTAATATCATCAAAATGAGCTCAATATTGATATATATACTTTTGTTTATTTTTCATAAATATTTCATTATCATGTATTATAATAATTTAAAAGTACAATTAGTGCAAATATATTGTGTATAGATTCGAGCAATTTTTATATAATGCAAGTATATCCAAATTTGAATCCTTTTTAGCACTGTTTTAGTATAAATTTTATAATGCTAACATTGGAGATTCTTGATATCATTAGTGATGTGTGCATATTATTCAAGTCGATAAATGAAGAAAGTATTTTAAAGTCCATGTCTGAAAAAACAAAGTTCAGGATTAGCAAAAAATAGTAAAAGATAAACATTAAATAAGAAACGAGATGCTAAGCATATGAAGAGTTTTTGACTTTTCATTTTCAACCATTAATATGAGGAGTTACGTCTTTTGACATCAAGTCGAATAAAAAATATGAAAGTTTCCCTAGTTCGCACATAATTTTAGCCTTAGGTCGATAAAATTTAATTAACCTTCCTAAAACAATCACTTCCAAAGTTTATATTACGACTATACAACCTCTAAAGTTTCAACTATGAATGTTCGGACCATAAATTGTATACTTTTAAAGTATTAAGGATACAACTTTTTAAGCTACTCATATACTACTTTTAAACCAATATAAAAAGTAAAAACACGTTTGAACATAAAACAAATTAGTTATGTATCACCATTATGAAGTCGGAAGACTTCAAAAGTTATATTACGACAACAACTTCAAAAGAATATATTACGACAAACACCACCTAAATGTTATGAAAGCAAATTAAACGACAAAGTCTTCGGTTTATAGATAAATGAATAGTTATTACTACTTCTATTGAAAATAATCACAACGTTTGACTCAACTTTCATGTTCTTTTCTTATAGGTTTTTTATGTTAGCCTTAACAACATTTGTAATAAGTTAGTGACATTAGTAAGTCAAAAAGAAAATTAATTGTAACATAACTTTGGAATTGGTTTTTTTTAAAGGCTCTACTTTTTATTAAATGACATAAAAAATTCAAATATATCCGGTAAAAATTCTATCAACCGAAGGCTAAAAATATGTGCGAATTAGGGCAAGTTTTATGTGTTTTATTCGACTAATTGTTAAGAAAGCAAATTAAATGACAAAAATCTCTAGTTTATAGATAAATGAATAGTTTTAACTTCCATTTAAAATAATCACAACGTTTGACTCAACTATCATATTCTTTTTTTATAGGTTTGTATGTTAGCCTTCACAACACAATACATAACTAATAATACTTTAAAAGTGGATGTTGTCTGGAATGTTTCTTAAACAACGTAAAAAATTCACATGTATATTTTCGACTAAAGGCTAAAAATATGTGCGAAATAGGGCAAGCTTTATGTTTTTATACGACTCGATGTTAAGAAAACATTTTAAAACACAAAGGTTTCCTGTTTGTAGAAAAATGAATTTTTATTACTTTTATTGAAAATAATCACAATGTTTGACTCAACTTTCATGTTGTTTTTTATAGGTTTGTATGTTAGCCTTCACAACACAATACATAACTAATACTTTGGAAGTGGATGTTGTTTGGAAGGTTTCTTAATAGACATAAAAATTTCAAACACATTTGATCAAAATTCTAGTGACTCAAGGCTAAAAATATGTGTGAATGAGGCCAAGTTGTTTTTTTACTACTGAGTTTGAATAGATTAACGCAATAAAATTTAAATTTATAATAGAAAATAATAAAACTATAAACTAATATAATAAAAAGAAAGCAAATACTAAGAAATAAGTTAGTGACATTAGTAAGTGAAAAATAAAATTAATTGTAACATAAACTTGGAATTGTTTTTTTTTTGAAAAGTTCTACCTTTTATTAAATGACATAAAAAATTCAAATACATCCGGTAAAAATTCTATCGACTGAAGGCTAAAAATATGTGCGAATTAGGGCAAGTTTTATGTTTTTTATTCGACTAATTGTTAAGAAAGCAAATTAAACGACAAAAATCTCTAGTTTATAGATAAATGAATAGTTTTAACTTCCATTTAAAATAATCACAATGTTTGACTCAACTATCATATTCTTTTTTTTCTAGGTTTGTATGTTAGCCTTCACAACATAATAAATAACTAATAATACTTTAAAAATCGATGTTATCTGGAATGTTTCTTAAACAACGTAAAAAATTCACATGTATATTATCGACTAAAGGCAAAAAATATGTGCGAATTAGGGCAAGTTTTATGATTTTTATACGACTCGATGTTAAGAAAACATTTTAAAACACAAAGGTTTCCTGTTTGTAGAAAAATGAATTTTTATAACTTTTATTGAAAATAATCACAATGTTTGATTCAACTTTCATGTTGTTTTTTATAGGTTTGCATGTTAGCCTTCACAACACAATAGATAACATACTTTGGAAGTGGATGTTGTTTGGAAGGTTTCTTAATAGACGTAAAAATTTCAAACACATTTGATAAAAATTCTAGCGACTCAAAGCAAAAAATATGTACGAACGAGGCCAAGTTGTTTTTAACTACTGAGTCTGAATAGATTAAGGCAATAAAATTTAAATTTATAATTGAAAATAATAAAACTCTAAACTAATATAATAAAAAGAAAGCAAATACTAAGAAATAAGTTAATGACATTAGTAAGTCAAAAAGTAAATTAATTGTAACATAACTTTAGAATTGGCTTTTTTTGAAAGGTTCTACTTTTTATTAAGTGACATAAAAAATTCAAATATATCCGGTAAAATTTCTATCGACTGAAGGCTAAAAATATGTGCGAATTAGGGCAAGTTTTATGTTTTTTATTCTACTTATTGTTAAAAAAGCAAATTAAACGAAAAAAATCCCTAGTTTATAGATAAATGAATAGTTTTAACTTTTATTTAAAATAATCACAATGTTTGACTCAACTTTCATATTCTTTTTTTATAGGTTTGTATGTTAGGCTTCACAACACAATACATAACTAATAATACTTTAAATGTAAATGTTGTCTGGAATGTTTCTTAAACAACGTAAAAAATTCACATGTATATTATTGACTAAAGGCTAAAAATATGTGCGAATTAGGGCAAGTTTTATGTTTTTTATACGACTCGATGTTAAGAAAACATTTTAAAACACAAAGGTTTCTTGTTTGTAGAAAAATGAATTTTTACTACTTTTATTGAAAATAATCACAATGTTTGACTCAACTTTCATGTTGTTTTTTTTATAGGTTTGTATGTTAGCCTTCACAACACAATACATAACTAATACTTTGGAAGTTGATGTTGTTTGGAAGGTTTCTTAATAGACGTAAAAATTTCAAACACATTTGATAAAAATTCTAGCGACTCATGGCAAAAAAATGTGCAAACGAGGCCAAGTTGTTTTTAACTACTGAGTCTGAATAGATAAACGCAATAAAATTTAAATTTATAATTAAAAATAATAAAACTATAAACTAATATAATAAAAAGAAAGCAAATACTAAGAAATAAGTTAGTGACATTAGTAAGTCAAAAATAAAATTAATTGTAACATAACTTTTGGAATTGGTTTTTTTTTGAAAGTTTCTACTTCTTATTAAATGACATAAAATATTCAAATATATCTGGTAAAAATTCTATCGATTGAAAGCTAAAAATATGTGCTAATCAGGGCAAGTTTTATGTTTTTTATTTGACTAAATGTTAAGAAAGCAAATTAAACGACAAAAGTCTTTAGTTTAGAGATAAATGAATAGTTTTAACTTCCACTTAAAATAATCACAATGTTTGACTCAACTATCATATTTTTTTATAGGTTTGTATGTTAGCCTTCACAACACAATACATAACTAATACTTTAAAAGTGGATGTTGTTTGGAAGGTTTCTTAATAGACGTAAAAATTTCAAACATATTTGATAAGAATTCTAGTCATCAAGGCTAAAAATATGTACGAATGAGGGCAAGTTTTATGTTTTTTATTCGACTAAATGTTAAGAAAGCAAATTAAACGACAAAAATCTCCAGTTTATAGATAAATGAATAGTTATTACTTTTATTAAAATGATCAAAATGTTTGACTCAACTTTCATGTATTTTTTATAAGTTTTTATGTTAGCCTTAACAACATCTCATGAGCCATTAATATGGATTTTACCGCCATGTCCAATTATTTCAATTTCACAAGACAATACGTAACTAATTTGTTTTTTACTACTAAGTCTTTAACGCAATAAATTTTATATTTATAATTGAAAATAATAAAACTATAAACTAATATAATATAAAGAAATAGAATACTAAGAAATAAATTAGTGACATTAGTAAGCCAAAAAGAAAATTAATTGTAACATAACTTTGGAATAGGTTTTTTTTAAAAGGTTCTACATTTTATTAAGTGACATAAAAAATTCAAATATATCCGGTAAAAATTATATTGACTGAAGGCTAAAAATATGTGCGAATTATGGCAAGTTTTATGTTTTTTTATACGACTAGATGTCAAGAAAGCCAATTAAACGAAAAACGCCTTGAGTTTATATATAAATCTATCCTTTCGTTTTAACCCCGCTATTCATTGGCGCTTTTAGACGAACAAACCTCTGCAAAGTAAAATGTCATCCGAAAACTTTCATGTTTCGCCGGAAGCTATAACGGACACGACAGTACTCAAATCGAACGTTTTTCAAATCTGCAAGCTTATTAATTTTTTATACCACATATTTTATACACGTTTTTCTACAGATTTACCACGGTTTATACACACATTTTTATAGACAACTTCTTATACACACATTTTTATACACATATTTTTATACACGTTTTTACACACATTTTTATCCACGTTTTAAAAAAAATGCATAAAAATGTGTCTGTAAAAACGTGTATAAAAATGTATGTATAAAATCGTGGATAAAAGCATGTAGAAAAACGTGTATAAAAACGTGTGTATAAAAATGTGTGTATAAAACGTGTATAAAAATATGTGTATAAAAATATGTGTATAAAACGTGTCTATAAAAATGTGTGTATAAAACCGTGGATAAAATCATGTAGAAAAACGTGTATAAAAATATGTGTATAAAAAAGTAATAAACTTGCAGATTTGAAAAACTCCGATTTTTAGTACTGTCATCCAGTTATAGCCTCTGATGCGAACATGAAAGTTGTTCGGAATGCATTTTACTTCCACGAGGTTTGTTAGTTCTTAAAATCGCATGATAGCTGGTCAAAACCGAAAGTCAAATTTATGAGTTTTATTAAAAATATAATAAGTTCCAGCAGAATCCCGTAAGGGCATTTTGGTCATTTTCTGTTGAGATTCAGGTCTCGGTTAAAACTAAAAAGTTTGTCCCGAAACGTGTTCTCGGCATAAATCTCTTTGAGAACCCGAGCGGTGAAAATGTGATAATAGAGGTTTTTTTTCCCCCCCCCCGTTTTTGGACGGTCAGATCAGAAAATAAATATAATAATAAAGGACTAACGATGCAATAATAAAATAACGATCGTTAGAAATATAACCGAAAGTTATTCATTTTGTTAAAAATTTGAATGTATACATGTTTGTGTGTACCTTTATAGAGTTGACTAGGAACAACAGTAAATTGGGATAAGTAAGTTAGTCATTTATGGCCTTTGCCCTTATGAATTTTTACCGCCATGTCCAATTCTTCCAATTTCACAAGACAATACGTAACTAATTTGTTTTTAACTACTGAGTCTGAATAGATTAACGCAATAAATTTTATATTTATAATTGAAAATAATAAAACTATAAACTAATATAATAAAAACAAATAAAATACTAAGAAATAAATTAGTGACATTAGTAAGTCAAAAAGAAAATTAATTGTAACATAACTTTGGAATTGGCTCTTTTTTTAAAAGGTTCTACTTTTTATTAAGTGACATAAAAAATTCAAATATATCCGGTAAAAATTCTATCGACTGAAGGCTAAAAATATGTGCGAATTAGGGCAAGTTTTATGTTTTTTATTCGACTAATTGTTAAGAAAGCAAATTAAACGACAAAAATCTCTAGTTTATAGATAAATGAATAGTTTTAACTTTTATTTAAAATAATCACAACGTTTGACTCAACTATCATATTCTTTTTTTATAGGTTTGTATGTTAGCATTCACAACACAATACATAACTAAAACTTTAAATATGTGCGAATTAGGGCAAGTTTTATGTTTTTTTATACGACTAGATGTTAAGAAAGCAAATTAAACAAAAAAAGCCTTGAGTTTATATATAAATGAATAGATCCTACTTTTATTGAAAAAATTACAACGTTTGACTCAACTTTCATAAGCCATTAATATGGATTTTACCGCCATGTCCAATTCTTCCTATTTCACAAGACAATACGTAAACATGAATCTGTCACCTCTTGGAGAACTACGTGAAACCTCCAACTTTACAGACTTGTCAATTATGTGGACTGTAATGATGGAAGAGAGATCAATACTGGCATGGGAATAGCGAGACTTTTGTCTAATTTTTATAACACTACCAAATTACACAATAACATATTCTTACACTTTTGTTTATTTAGTTTTTGTGGGAATGTGTTGAATGCATTTTGCTAACTAAAACATGATAACGACTTTGGACACTGGTTATAACATCACTTTTTATATGCACTAAGTTAAATTTGAACCAGTACCAGTTGGTTTTCAATAACATATAGTAACTAAATTTCAATACTAACCTTGGTTTAGGAACAACAATTCGAAATTTTGTGGCCAAGATTAATTTGACAATTTCTAACCTACTGTCCCTTTCAAATCCTTATTCTAATCCCCATTAATACCTTTGTCCTAATGTGCCAAATTGAGATGGCCTTACTATTCACCCTTGCACATGTAGGCATTAGTTTATTCTTTATCTATATAAGGATCCATTCTTCCCTTTCTATTTTCATACCACCTTTCTAAACTTTAAGCTATCTACAAATAAAAAACTATTTACAAATGGCTCAGCTTACAAAACTTGCTATTGCTACAAACTCAATCGTACACAAAGAAATGCTGCAAGGACTGTTTGAAATTGATAACGCACGCGACTTCAAGTTGATTAGGGAAACCCATACCATGGTGATAGAGTTGACAACCCGTTGTAAAGAAAGAGGTGAACAAATTGCTGAGCTTGAGTTTTTGGTTGGGTCCAATGTTTCTTCTGATTATGTGCAGTTGCTTCGTGAGCTTCAGGATGCTGAATTAGAGAAAGCAAGGACTATGATGAAACTGATCAGTGAAACTCATCTTAAGGTATTGAAAAAGATATCTTTTGTTGTTCAGATGCGCTAGAAGTGATCGTGTACTGATGGTGTCTTTTGTGTTATCTTTGTTTTTCTGTCTATTCTATCTTTTGTGGTGATGTTTTATGTTTCTAGTGGTTCCTTGGTTGCACTCATTTTCTAGTTAATGAATGAACTTGTAACACCCCCATTTTTACAATATAGCAGCGGAAGCTAATCTGGGGTATTACTTCATGGATACAACAATCATAATCATAGAAAACGACCCAAAAGAGACGTTTGTTCAAAAGATATGTTATCATTCATTTCAATTCAGAGTTTTACAAAGGCAGGTCCCAAAATCTAGAAACATAAAATGTGAATGATAACAAGTTTTAGCCATCTTCATGTCCATGCCACTCCATGCCATAAGTTGCTCAATTACCTGAGATAAACATGCATAAAAAGGGTCAACACAAAGGTTGAGTGAAATTCATAGGTTTGAAATGTAATAGTTAAATACAAGTTATCATAATTGGAAATGTTGGTATTGCAGGAATAATCGTTATGAAGAACATTATTGTCATAGTGAACAGTATTATCACCCTAAACTCATGAATCACATAAAGAGATAAAGAGATATTAAAGAGATATTGGGAGATACTACCCAAAGAGATATTGGGAGATATTACCCAAAGAGATATTGGGAGATATTACCCAAAGAGATACTGGGAGATATTACCCAAAGAGATACTAAAGAGATATTGGGAGATACTACCCAAATAGATATTTCCATGTACCTAGGCAATAATATATCAGGATAGCATATAGTTTAGCATAACACTTGCATTCATGATTTTATAGTAGGTGTCACGGGTTTATAAGATATGTGAGATTATGAATTCATTAAGTCTTTGAAAAGTAATCACATTGTTATAAGATAAATGAGTATGTAAAAGAGTTTCTAATAACAAGCATGTATCCCCCTTGCGGGTTTATAAAACATGTAAAATAAGTAAAGGCAGCGAGGCTATTAACTCACCTTAACAGGGAAATCTGATTAACGGCAAAAGTATATCAAAGGAAAGGCTTCTGTATGGTAGTACGACGTTATCTACTCGGGCAAAAAGTATATCAACTTGAAAGAAAGCAGCTTCATCATGTAACCTGGGATAATATGTCGAGTCTTAGGAAGATTGTACTCTAGAACTTTAGTTTTAAGAGTTATGAGTTTGATTGAAGAGTTTGGAATTATTGTATCACCGTTCGGGCCATCATAATTCAGAAGTCATTCAGTAAACGTTTGAGGAGCTAGGGCACTTTAAATCGTAAACCCAACAACTCAGTCAGAACGTAATACCAAGATGAAACAACTCAGTCAGAAACGTAATACAAAAGAAACTCCTTATAAGAAGTTCCCTAGTATTGTGATATGATATAAATCGGTTTTAAGCGATTTAAATAAAATATCTGGGAAATGTACAGGCACGAGAAGAGTTAATTAAAGTTATGTATTGTTAAGGTATTAAACATGGTTTATAACTTTTTCAAAATGTTACATTTTAGAACCTTGAGTTGAAAAGTGCAAAATATACCCTTAGGGGTTGCACTTTTACATTTTGGGTCATTCAAGATCAAAGATATACCAATAAACCTTGTACTTTGGAAAGTGACATAATAACCCTTAATTTATAACATTGATAAAATGACATTGTTCAGCCCTTAAGTTATAGAGTTCAGAAAGTTACGATATACACACCCTTCATGGTTAATAATTACAAAACATTCCAAGATTGCAATGCAAGCTATTTTTAAAAACATTAACATAGACTGTTATAATTATAATAAACTTAAATATGAAGATTTAAACAGCAACGAAGTTTTAAAATAACGTATTCGTTAACTAGGAACCAAAATGGGTTCATAATTTAGGGTATCAAAACGTAAACGCTCGGTTTTAAGTTCAAATTCCTTACATTTATCCCAACTAAAGTGTTATTTTAACATTATTTAAGCATGCTAGGATAGATTATAACAAATTTAATCATTATAAACATTTATTTTAAGAAAAAAACGCGAAATAGGTTTCGGTGTACGGTTTTGGATAAAAATGGAAAATGAGCATGAATTGCGGAGTTATGAAACTTTAACAATAGTAGATTTAGGATCATAGAACCTTAATAAGGGTGTAGTACAGAAGTGGAACATTCCCAAACCCTGGTTTTGAGCTTCAAGAGCAAAAATGGTGAAATGGTCAATTCGGGTATATTTCCACTCGTATACCCATGTATCTTGTTCCCATGTGGGCTTCAAATATTCAAAGCTTCACTTGCTTGATCTTCTTAGATGATCCTAGGATCATATGGAGGCAGAGAAGTTTGCTTGAATTGGTATAGAAATAAGAAAATGGGGGATGAAGTTAGAAAATTCAGTATCTGTGCCTCCTATTGTATAGTCGTTTAGCAATACTTAAGGTCAAGGAAACTTTGATAAACCAGGTTTAGGACACATGGGAGTGATGTGGCGAGGCAAGGGATTAGTAATGAAGGCTAGAATGCAAGGTTGGAGGTGGTTCTAGAACGTTTCAGGGGTTTTGTTTGAATTATACAATGCTGTTTTTTTTGGGACAGACCCAACATCAGTCTCGGTAAAATATTGCTTTTACAAACCGTAATTCCCTTTAAGCTCAAACCACATCGAGCATTGTTAGCTATTTGATCCTCTACAACGTATTATATCATAGAGAGGGTTAGCGTATAAGAAAAATTTAGAAATATAGCATTTACTACAGGTGTGCAGATCTGCGTACCTTTGCCATTTCGCTGTAACTAATTCATCCGTCGTCGGAATCCCGGTGCTTCCACCAAAAAATGATCACAAATCACAAGACATAGGGCTACAAACCTATGTTTTTAACTTAATATCCAGATCCTATAGATTTTCTCAGATCCTATGTTTAAAGACTGATCCGATTCTGAACTAGGGCCTAGTTTTAGGTTTTTAGGTTAAAACTAGATTAGGTTTTCTGGGATTAATTCTTGATATTGTTGTTGAAAAATGATGAAACGATGATAGGATAAGATTGTTAATGGTTTAATTTAAAGTTAATTACAAATAATTTGAGTGTTGGTTTTGGAGTTATGAGATAAAAACCAAGAAACGTGTCAAGATTTACTTTTAATGCTCGTTAGGGTTTCAGGACTTTTGAATTAAGTGTTTTGAGTTAAAATAGTGTAATGAAATCTATGAAATAGAATAATTAGGGTTACACATTGTACATTGAGTGTATTAAGCGTGTACAAAATGGTGTGAAGAAATTAAAAATTAAAGTAACACGGATATTTTGGAATGTGCATAATTACTTGTAAAGGGCATTGTGCATTGAAAACTTGACTTGACTGGAGGGAGTCTTATATTTCAAATGAGATGTTATGTTACTTGTATATATATTTTATTACTATGTAACATTTATTACTTTAGATTAATAACGCTTTCATGGAATTTAAGGGTATAGAGGTATATGAAATGTTTAAAGCCTTTTTGATATATCGTTGCGAATGGGTACATTATAGAGATACATGTAACTTTGTAATAATGATATGATGATAATGACTTGACATAATGTGACGTTTGCTTGACATATATGAGACAGGATGTCCATAGGTAAGTCGCGTGAGCTCGACTACTTTAGTTATGTAAGTTACAATGACATACTTGAGATATTGACAATGCAAGTAATTTAATAAACTAAAAATTTCCTTCCCCGTAATAATTGTGATCATAGTAAAATAGGTTGATAGAAAATTCTTGGGTTGTTATAACTTGCTAAGATCATATAGAGGATTTCTAGCAAGAAAATCAACTTAGGACGTTTTTCTATGTGATAACTCACCACATTCGCCAACATTGAACATTTGTACAAGATTTGATTTAATTTTTGTGTTAGCTTTAGAAGTAGGGTATTAGGGTTTGTAGTCTAGGTAAGTCTAATGGGCTAGAATTTTCGTGGTGTTTCTGAAGTGGTATTTTATTGTGAAACTCAAGTCATCTTACTGACCAATGAGAAAATAAAATGAACAAAGCCAATAATTATCGTCCTAATAATTATTAGACACTTGCTTGACGAAAAACCTTAAATAATTTGGTTACCGTATAACATTGAACATTATTTTCTAGTCCTAACAGCTGATTTAGCTAAAAGTCCAATTAAAAGTTAAACGCAAAATGGACGAAAATAAAATAAAGATTCAGTTAATTGTAGGTCTACAATGACCAAGATAATGAGTGAAAGAGATACAGTGTGCTGCCGCCGGGGTTCAGCAGAGTAGGGCTAAGTGTTCTTCTCAAGAGGCTATGAGCGGTGATGCGCATTGAGTATGGTAATTTATATGTGACATTATCTAGGTGGTCACGTAGTAACTGAGGTTACACAATAATTAACTAGTATGGGATTACTGAAGGCGTGGGAGTATGGTCAGTGCTGGGCTTGGACGCATCCTTTCCCAGGGTTGAACTCAGACCCCGCCTAAAGTTCAACGAACTTAACAGGTGGAAGTTCGGCTTCGCTTCAATCGTTTGATCTCCCGTTCCATAATTTCAACGGGCTCTTCCATAAACTGGAGCGTGTCATCAATGTGAACTCCTTCCAACGGCATGGCTAACGGTTCGTCAGCGTAACATTTCTTCAGATTAGACACATGGAAAGTATGATGAACTCTGCTCAATTCTTGGGGAAGTTCCAGCCTGTAGGCAACATCCTCAACCTTGGCTAACACCTTAAAAGGTCCGACATATCCCGGGTTTAGTTTTCCCCGCTTAATGAATCGCACAACCCCTTTCCAAGGTGAGACCTTGAGCATAACCATATCTCTAACTTTGAATTCCATTGGCTTACACTTCAAATTAGCGTAGCTCTTTTGTCGATCCTGTGCAGCTTGAATTCTATGCTTGATCAGGACGATCTTCTCTGTGGTTTCCTGAATCATCTCGGGACCAGTAAGTTGAGCTTCGCCAACTTCTGCCCAGCACACAGGTGATCGACACTTTCGACCATATAGTGCCTCATACGGTGCGGCCTTTATGCTAGCGTGATAGCTGTTGTTATACGAGAATTTGACCAATGGTAAATGCTTAACCCAGCCCTTTCCAAAGTCGATCACGCAAGCACGTAGCATGTCCTGGAGAGTTTGGATAGTTCTCTCGCTCTGTCCGTCTGTTTGCGGATGGTATGCCGTACTCATATCTAGACTTGTACCCAAAGTTTTCTGAAATGTTCTCCAAAAATTTGACGTGAATTTCCCATCACGATCACAGATGATTGAAACAGGCGTTCCATGTCTTGTCACTATTCTATCCAAATACAACTTTGCCAATTTATCCAAAGGGTCAGTCTCCCTTATTGGTAAAAAGTGAGCAGATTTTGTAAGTCGATCCACAATCACCCAGATGGTGTCTAGACCTTGTGATGACTTAGGGAGTTTAGTGACAAAATCCATCGTGAAGGTATCACATTTTCCACACGGAATTTTGGGTTGGACCAGTAAAAAAAAAATACCCCCCCTGAGTGGCCTTTGATATGTTATTTTTGTGTTCGGCCTTGACCTTAGCACATGTCAAGTACTTGCTAACATATGTGGCGATGTCAGCTTTTATGTTAGGCCGCCAGTACAACTTTTTCATGTCCTGGTACATCTTTTTAGAACCTGGATGGATATAGTACTTTAACTTGTGGCATTCGTGCATGATCACGGATCTCAAGTCGCCATAGCAACGTAACCAACTCCTGCCGTTTAAACATAAAGTTCTATCGGCGTGTGGTTCCAACCTTTCCTTGGGTATATCAGTTCTGATCATACCGCCTACATCTTCTTTCTTTAGATTTTCTGGTTTCAAGGCTTCGATCTGTGCTGCCAGTATTTGTTTGGGAAGATCCAAGCTAATAGTCATAACTAAAGCTCGAACCCGCAACGGCTCATCCCGTTCTTTATGGCTCAAAGCATCTGCCACTACGTTTGCCTTGCCCGGGTGATAACGAATGTCACAATCATAAACACTTAGCAACTCTAGCCAACGTCGTTGCCTCATGTTAACGCTTTTTGGTCATAATGTGTTGTAGGCTTTTTGTGTCAGTGAGACACGGGCATCTATGGTTCCGTATAGATAGTGTCTCCATATCTTAAGAGCAAATACTACCGAACCGAGTTCCAAATCATGAGTGGTGTAGTTTTTCTCATGAACTTTTAACTGTCGGGAGGCATAGGCAATCACCTTCTCCCTCTGCATTAACACAGCTCCTAAACCTTTGTGTGATGCATCGCAATAGACCACAAAGTCTTCGCTTCCTTCAGGTAAAGCCAGAATTGGCGCACTGCACAACTTCTGCTTTATCAACTGAAAAGCATTTTCTTCTTTCTCGCCCCAGTCGAACTTAATTCCTTTCTAAGTAAGCTTTGTCATTGACTTAGCGATCTTCGAGAATCCTTCGATAAATCTCCGGTAGTAACCAGCAAGGCCTAAGAATTGGCGAATTTTCATAGGTGTCTTAGGAGATGCCCAATCCTTTATAGACTCTATCTTGGCTGGATCTACATGTATGCCTCGGCTATCAGTGACATGACCGAGAAATTGTACCTTCGGAATCCAAAATTCGCATTTTAAAAATTTGGCGTACAGCTTCTTTTCCTTAAGCAATCCCAAAATTGCCTTAAGATTGCCCATGCTCTTTTCCTCGTCTTTGAATAAATAAGTATGTCGTCAATGAAGACGATTACGAACTTATCTAAGTAATTCTTGCACACTCGGTTCATGAGGTCCATGAAAACTGAAGGTGCGTTCGTGAGTCCAAATGGCATAAATTGGAACTCGTAATGACCATACCGAGTTCTGAATGCCATCTTCAGAATATCTTGCTCCGCACCCTAAGCTGGTGATAACCCGATCTCAAATCTATCTTCGAATAGATACTGGATCCTTGAAGTTGATCAAACAAATCGTCGATGCTTGGGAGTGGATAACGATTCTTTACTGTCAGCTTATTCAACTCTCGGTAGTCGATGCACATTCTGAATGACCCATCCTTCTTTTTGACAAACAAGACCGGGGCTCCCCAAGGTGAGGAACTGCCTTATGAATCCTTTATCGGAAAGCTCTTGTAATTGTTCCGATAATTCCTTCATTTCGGATGGAGCCAATCGATACGGTGCTCGAGCTACGGGTGCGGCTCTCGAAATTAAGTCAATTTGGAATTCCACTAGTCGAGCCGGAGGAAGACTTGTCAAGTCCTCAGGAAATACTTCAGGAAAATCTCGGACGATTGGTACGTCCTTTATTTGTTTCCCTTCCGACTTGTCCCCTCTTTCTTGGCAGATATTTGCGCCAAAAAGACCTGGCATCCTTTTGCCATGTACTCTTGAGCTTTTGAACATTAGATAACTGTCAACCGAGATTCTCTCCCGTTGCTACTTTCGTTGCTACAAAAAGTTAAAGTTTCATTCCTATACCGATAATGACATCAAAACTACCCAGTTCTACGGGTATTAGATCTATGTTGAACGAATTGTCTAAGAAATTTAAAGTGTAACCTCGTATAATAGTGTTTATCCCAACTAATTTCCCATCAGCTAATTCAACATCATAACAATTTTCTAATGGTGTTGGGGTGATGTTAATCAAGGAACGAAATGTAGTGGATATAAAGCTTCTATCGGCACCAGTGTCAAATAAGATAGATGCATAGTGGTTATTTAAGAGGAACGTACCCGTGACGACATTGGCATCAGGGTTTCCCGATGCATTTCTTCTCTTTTCTGCATTCCCAACTGCATAAACCCAGCCTTGTGCATTCCCATTTCCTCCATCCTTATTCTTCAACTTAGGACAATCTCTCTTGAAATGCCCTGGTGCTCCACACTCGAAACAACCATTTGGAGCTGCCCCATTGCCCTTCTGAGTATTAGCAACATTTGTATTACCAGTACTCCTGCAATCGCGAGCAAAATGCCCTACTTTGTTGCACTTGTGGCATTTCTGGGTGCATGGGCCATTGTGGTGAAGATGGCACTTAGTGCATTTGGGAAAAGATCCCCCATAAGGCTTCCTTTTGCCTATCCCCATATTGTAGACCTTGGCGACATTCTGCCTCTTGAAGGGTTGTTGTTGGTGACCATGGTTGTTCCTTTTGTTGTCAGACTGCCTTTCTGCGTAGGTGCAGAGTTTCTGATCCATCAAGTCATTGGCCAACTCAATAGTCTCATCCAACGTCTTGGGTCTGGCAGACTTGACGTTCCCATAAATGTTGTCAGGAAGTCCACTGATGTACTTGTCAACCTTCTCGGTTTCATTGGCAACAAACTTGGTACATATCAGGGTTAACTCTTGTAACATTTCGTATTTTCAGGTCATTTACGACGTCATCTATTTTAATAATTATTATTTTTTCGTACGCATTTACTTTTAATTCTCATTATATAGTAAAATCGCGTAAACTAAAAATCAACAATTAACGTAAACGGACACCAAACGAATTAAAGTTTTTGTCAAGCAAGCAATATATTATTTTTACGAAAGTAATAATCAACTTTTTATATTTTATTTTTATTGGTTGCGTAAAGTGATTACGTTTCGCAATAAAATACGTTTAGGCATACCCGGAACCACCAAAACTTTTCTACGCTTCAACAAATACCCACTTTTATACCCAATACATAAAAGTTACAAAAATATATCATATATATCATACATGGGACGAATTTGTTGCAATTTATACAAGAAAAATGAAATAAATCTAATAACTAGGTCTTTGTACCATATCATCTCATTAAACCTTACCATACTTTGTTCCCTTGACTCAACCAAGATCCATAAAACCCTCACCATGTTTTTGACTAGCTAATGCTTACTTTTTGACCAAAGACTTACCATATATACTTGTACACTAGAGATAGAAATTCATTCATGCAAAACACTTAGCTAAAATTCACCAAAAACTCCTCATTTGGTGCTCTCATATGCCACGGCTCAAACACCCCTTTGTACCAAATCCATATCAAATTTTCTACCACCTATACTCATCTACATACATCATTCTTAAAACATTTTAAGATGTTTCCAAGCATTGGCTAACCATTTGCAAGTGTTGAAGCAATAAATCAAGATTAGGGTTTCATATTGTGCAAGCTTGGGTTTAAAGGCTAAACAAGGGTTTAGCACCTATTTTTCATCATCATCATTCATCATAAGGTCTTCTATAAACCTTTATACTTTTATTTTATGAGTTTTTATGTATATGATGTGCTATGTAGTGAAATCACCATTTAGGATATGTTTAAATTACAAAAGTGAATTTCTCTTGTAAACATGATTTATGAACTTGTACACATGTTATATGGATGGTATATTGAGTTTACAAAATGGTTGTAAGACTTGTACACTCATGGTTTAGATGTAAAAAGAGTTATGTATAAACTAGTGATATAAATGCTACTTATGAAAGTTAAGGGTTAAAAGTGTTAATATGAACTTGGTAAATTTGTGGAAGATTACAAAAGTGGAAAAGTATAAAAACAAAGTTATATATAGACTTAGTAAAGTCAATCAAACATTCTGTCCAAAAATATATTTATTTTATATTTTTATAAGATAATACATCTCAAGACGTTTCTGAAAAGGTAAGAAACTTGTCAAACGGATTAATAACGGGAAAGTTACGGCAAAAACAAGTTATACGATAAATAATCAAAGTGTTTAGTACTTATACGACCTATAACTAATTAGGTTGCATTCCGGATCATTCCAAATTTGATATTTTAACTAAATACACATATTTTTAGGATTCCAAAATGATAAGATCGAATTATTTTAATTAATAACGAATCGATATATGAAAATTCGCGAGTTTACGACATTAATACTTTTTATAAAAACATTTTATAAAAGTTACTGTTCATGACAGAAATAATTATTTTTGTAAACCTCATAAATAAGTAGAACTTTCAATTACGAGAACGTACTCGAAAGAATCACTAAAAACGGAGCTATAACGAATAAAATATGACGTTTACGGGTTTTACGATAATTAAAACTATAAAATACTTTATAACTGGTGTGAACAGTAAACGTATTGTTCATCAGAGTCAAAATAGGAAATGTAAAATTATGATAACTCGTCCTAATACAAAAGCGTGGTTATAAGAAACGTCAAAATCGAACTTAAAACGCGAAAGTTACTCCAGTTTTACTAAAACAGTAATTATAAACGTTTTTACTTAATAAACACAATTATTACAAAAACAATAGACGGGTGATTGAACTAATATAGAACCTAATTTGTATTAAGAAAAGTGCTATATTACTAGGAGATTTTCAAAATGAGCCACTTCGGGTTGGCGAATCGACGAGTTGTTGGATTTATACATTTAAAGTGTTCCTAGCTCCTCATACGTTTCACTACATGAGCCTCTTAATTATATAGCCCAACGAAGTAAAGATGAGCTATACTACCTATAATAATCTAAGTGTTTAGTACTTTACCACCTATATTGATTAGGTTTGCCTTCGGATTCCTTCCGTGCGCATTTCCTATTGTTCAAATACTTGATATTAACCATTCACATCGAGGTGATTTCATAGTCCTCCGTCGCATTTCAATCATTTCAATGTTATAAACCCGCGAGGGTAATACAAGCTCGTTTTAACTAATTGAACTTATGATTACTATACGTATGCTTTACATGAATATTATTTAACTAAAGCAAGATTTGTTTCACTACGTGATTTGAAATCGTGAATCCTATATTTGAAACCGTGAATTTTAGACATGATGTTTTACTACGGACACAATTTGGTTTACAAAGTTATGCTAAACCAGATTACTGCCTGAATATTATTGCTAAGTTACTTTATTGCCGTGAAGTCCCTACTTATCATGAACCGTTAATTGCTATTGTAGTAGCGTGAGTGTTGTAGATAGATCTATCGGGATTGACAATCCCCACCTTACTTGGGTCACTAGTTTGACGGTGCATTAACATTAAGAGTGTTATGTTGTTGGCAAGCTCCTAGATTCTGATTGGGGCACAATCTATTAAGGCTTCGGGTCACGAGCTTATTGCAATAATACATGTTAAATATTAGACTTGGTGAATGTTTTCCCATGTCTACCTTCTTGTTTTGGGACTTTTAAATACGTACTTAGTCCACCATTACTTCGATCTTGTGGTCCACTAACTGAACATTACTAGATTTTAATTAAATCACTTCTTGATTTCGGATAACACTTTTGAAATGCGGAACGCTTCTTTTTCTTACTACACAATTTCCTTAAATTATATTTCAACACTGATTTTAACTTAAACCTATGAATTCACCAACATTATTGTGACTGTTTTTCGTGTATAATCTCAGTTATATTTTGCTAGCTTGAGAGCACTGTAACTAGGATTACCACTACTAATGAAGTACCTTCTAGGAAACTAATATTTCTAGAATCTGAATCACCCAAACCTGTGGTTAAATTGGAATACTCAAGGAAACCTAGGAAGAATAAGAATACTGAGTCCGTTAGAAAAACTAAGGTTATAAAATAATGTCTGCTAACAAACAGGAAGCCAGTAAATCTTGGGGATCCACAAAAACCAATATTCCATCTACTTCTCTTAAAAGAACTGCTTCCTGATGAAGCTGGGAAATAATCCGATGAGACCGAAGTATAGTTGAGAATATTTATAGAGGAAAAAGCATCCTCAATATCAGAAGTAAAGTGGTTGGGAGAAGACATCGTTCTATTAACAACCTAGTTTGTAAATAACATAAGTTATTTATGTAATAGTATAATAGATATGTATATTTACATACTTGTTCCGGAATGTAGTGGCACGGAGGACTTTGATGGCTGAAAAATGAAATGTGGTTATAGTTAAGGTTTTGACCTTGTTCTCTATAACCATGGCGCTGATACCAATCTGTAACACCCCCATTTTTACAATATAGCAGCGGAAGATAATCTGGGGTATTACTTCATGGATACAACAATCATAATCATAGAAAACAACTTTAAAAGAGACGTTGTTGGAAAAATTTAGTTATCATTCATTATAATCAGAGTTTTTACAAAATGCAGGTCCCAAAATCTAAAATATCAAGTTTGAATGATAATAGTTCAGCCACCTTCGAGTCCATGCCACTCCGTACCGCAACTTGCTCAATTACCTGAGATAAACATGCTAGAAAGGGTCAACACAAAGGTTGAGTGAAATTCATAGGTTTGATAAGCAGTTTGAATACAAGTTATAGTGTGATAATCGTATAAACACAATTATTATGAAAATGATATTGTTATTGTACACCCATTATTAATAATAATTGCAACGAATACAATTATCATAGTAATAGTGTATTATCCCGTTATTGCCCTGTTTGGTCTTGTCTTGTCTGGTCTGGTTTAGTCTGGTCTCATGGCACACAAACTGACTAGTGAATATATATACCCAAAAATGATGTGATATATATATATTTATATACCCAAAATGATGTGATATATAATAGCCCTATGTAATTCAAATATAGTGTGTTTGGTTACCTATCCGGCTAACACAAACAGGATTCGTCAATCCCGATAGATCTATCCATAATATTTGCGTTTACCTGAAAGTGATTAATGGTCCATGATAATGAGGAACTTTTAGCATAAAGTAACTTAGACATTAGTGATAATGGTATATTAGATTAGCATATAGCTTGCTAAAAACACTTGTATTCGTAATTTATAGCATGTATAAGTCTTTGAAAAGTAATCACATTGTTATAAGATAAATGAATATGCAAAGAGTTTGTAACAAGCATGTATCCCCCTCTCGGGTTTATAAAACATGTAAATAAGTAAAGGCGAGGTTATGAACTTCACCTAATAGGTAGATGTAATAAATATTCTAAAATGAAAGCTGAGGACCTTATCACAATCTTAACCAGGGAATGTTGATATAATGAAATGATAGTAAACAGCCATGTCACACAACCAGAGTAGAATATGTCAAGTCTTAGGAAGACTGTACTTTAGAACTTTGGTTCAAGAGTTATGAGTTTGATTGAAGAGTTTGGAATTATTGCATCATCGTTCGAGCCATCATAATTCAGAAGTCATTCAGTAAACGTTTGAGGAGCTAGGACACTTTAAATTGTAAACCCAACAACTCAGTCAGAACGTAATACCAAGATGAAACCTCTTAATATGAAGCTCCCTAGTATTGTGGTACAATATAGCTTCCGGATGATCGGTTTTAAGCGTTTTATTCAATATATGAAAATGTTAAGCACGAGAAGCGTTAATTAAAGTTATGTCAAATAATGTTTTGGATATGATTTTATACTTTTTCAAAATGTTACATTTCAGACCCTGGGGTTTAAAAAATTGCAAATAGGCCCTTGGAGTTTGCATTTTTACGACTTTGGTCCTTCAACTTTGAAAGATATACCAAGTAAACCTTGGACTTTGAAAAGTGACATAATAGACCCCTATAGTTATAACTTTGATAAAATGACATATTCAGCCCCTTTAGTTATAAGTTTCAGAAAGTTACGATATATACCCCTTGCATGGATTATAATTACAAAACATGTCCAAATTGCCATGCAAGCTTAGTTTAACATTACAATAGACATTTATAAGTTATAATAAACTAAAATATGAAGTTTTAACGCAACACAAGTTTAAAATAACGATTCGTTAAGCTAGCGTTAAAGCTAGGAAGACAAAACGGGTAATATTAGGGTTTCAAAAATGTAAAACGCTGCGCGGTTTTAAGTTCAAATTCCTGCATAATCAATCAAAGTGGTTATTTTTAACATTAGTTAAGCATGCTAGGGATAAGATTAAATAACATTAGTTTACAAGTTTTGCTCATTAGTTTAAGTAAACATTGAAATTAGGGTTTCGGGTTGTGTTGGTTTTGGAAAAAAAGGTATTATATACACATAGATTTTGAGTTCAAAGCTTTATATTATGATTTTAGCAAGATCATATGAACATTATAATGTTATAAAAGCAGATAATAAGCTTAGAGAACCTGGTCTTGAGCTTATGGCTTGGAAACGGGTCAGAATCGGGACTTTCAGCTTCGTACGCTTAGAAAAACGACTCTCGGGCTTTGTTTCTTGGTTTCTTTTGCTTCCTTTATGAACTTGAGCCTTCTTAAGATCACTTAGGATCTATTAGAGCAAAGTATTGCTTCTATGTAAGGGTTATAGATGAGGAAGTGGGGGATAAAGAAATATAAAGTGTTATGGTTGCTATTTATAGGTAAAATGACCCTTAGAGATCAAGAAACTTGTATGATCTGGTTAGGACACATAGGAGGTCTATAGGGTGATGAGGAGGGGCTAGTAGGTGTGTTGGTTAAGCTAGAAACTAGCTTTGATGAGGTGTTTACCCCTTTTGATGCCGCGGCTAGTACTAGAAGAAATAAGAAGATCATGTGTAATTTTAAACAATATAAATGGAAGATATTTTGAATATAGGTGCTTGTAAGCAGCTAGGGAGGTAAGGTGCTTATCATTGAGGTGCTTGGTTGCAAGAAAAATAGTTAAAATGGGTCATTTTGCAAGGGTTTGTATTTCGGGTTCATTTAGGGTTCATAAGGGTTCGGGTTGAGTTTTCTAGCTTGTAATTTATGTACATTTGATTAGGAATGATAGGTTACTAATCCTAAGGCTTATATTAAGGATTATAATCAAAATTTTAGAGGTGGTTTAGGTAAAAATGGGTAGAAAATGAGTAAACGGGTCAAAATCACGATTAGGGCGCAATTAGGGTTTTCTGGATTTGTTTCTTGTATAATTGAAGTAGAATGATGAAATGATAATGGATTATGATTAAGAATGTTGTAATTTATGTTATTATAACTTATTTAAGTATTGGTTTAGGTTTACAATGGATAAAAACGAAGAAACGAGTCATGGTTTAGAAACTAGCTCGGTTTTAGGGTTTAGGGTTTTGAATTAGGGTTTTGAGTGTAAAAAGATGTATGAAAGCTTATGAATAGAATATTTAGGGTTTATAAATTGTAGAATGAGTGTATTAGCTTGTACACAAGTGGTGGTGAAGAAATTAGAATGAAAACGGAGGTAAAACGGCTATTTTAGAGATCATGCTTAATGACTTGTACATTGAGCTTTTAGAGACTTGTACTTTGACTTGAAGAGATTTTATATTTCAAATGAGATGTTATATTGCTTGTACATATGCTTTAGTAGCTTGTGCATTCACTTTAGATGTTAATCCTTCATGAAATTAGAGTTTAGAGGCATCCGATAATGTTTTAAAGCCCGTTTTGATATAACGTTGCGAATGGTACATTATAGGAATAATGTACTTTGTAAAAATGATATTATGATATTGACTTGATATATTATGATGATTGCTTGACATATATGAAGATATGATTGTCATAGATAGGTTGCGTGAGCTTGTCTACTTTAGTTATGCATATTGAGATATACAAGTAATGTAATAAAGCGAAAAATTTCTCCGTACCATTGTGATAATAGTAAAATAGGTTTTGCATTTGATGAAAATTCTTGGGTTGTTATAATTTTTGTAGTGATTTTTGTGATAAGGGGTTGTGTTTATGTTGTCGTGGGGTTTTCAGTTGATGTAAACAGATCTGTGAGGATGTGATCTGGGTTTTTGAGTGATTTTTTTATTTGTTTGATTCACAACAGTTGGTTGTGTGAATCGATTTGGGTTTAGGTATGATGATACCATGTTTTTGTTGTAGGTGATGAGTTTTTGTTTATGGTTTTGTTTGATTCACAGCTTGTGTGAATTGGATTTTTTTGTTTGTGGTGGTTTTTGTTTTTGATTATGTGTATTTGTTTTTGATGGGTGTGTATTATGTGTTTTTTGTTTGGGATGATGATCTTATCTTTTTGAGAAGATAAGACGGGTTAGATGTCATCTTTTGTGTGGTTATTGTTACCCAACTGAAAGCATGTTTCTTCGGTTTTTGTAACATGTGGGTTTTTATGTTTGTTTTTGGCTTTTTATCATTAATAGTGTACATCTCCCCTTCAAAAGTTGCAACATCAGTAGCAATTTTTGAAGATGCACTATTATGACATAGCTCAAGTGATATTAGTAATCTTTTCAAAAGGATCTTGGATCATAAGAATAATCCAAAGGCTCTTGATACCACTTGTTGGTCCCTAAAATCGTGTAAACATATAACATATATTTAACACGAGACCATTAAGATACTAATAACACAATTTGTACTTTTCAACGTTTAATTCTTATTAAAATGAATCAAATAATTAAACTCGGTTGTTGGCGGAACAACATCCGGGATTGAATGACAAATAAACTCTCCTAATATGAACCACAAATATCTTCACTTGTGAGTTCTAGGAGAGGATCAAACCTATCAACTAATACCTTTTAGCCTAAGGTATTTTTTGTGTAATATTTAGGAATGGATACTATCTCATTCTTACAACCTGGTATTTAAAGAAAGAGTGAAGCTTCTCTTGGAAGCTTTGTGAAGTAAAGTCCTATATGCACTTTCCAGCTTTGCACTCCCTACCCATGTGCACTTCACATCATAGTACAAAAGCAATAGTTGTTTTAAATATTTCCTTGTACTTTTGTCTTTCTTTTCTTCTTTAACATTTATGGGAAAGGTAAAACATTTAGCTTTAATAAAGTACAAGTAACCACTCTTGTACTTTATGTCTTCTTTTGTGGTTAGCTTTTAGGAAATTCCCGCCAATGTCAATCTTCAGGTTGTATACTTTTAGAGATGGTCTTAAGGGAGTTAGTAAGCCATTTGTCGACACTTACTAACTCCATCATCCTGACCTGGACCTTTCTTCACTCGCTGAGAACCGCCTCAGTTTGTGCCGAATCTATTTCTTCAGACTCTAAAGGACTACTTGGGGATGACTCGCTGAACATAAATCCTTCAACGACTTAATTAACTACTTAGGATATTTTCATACATATCCTATACAAGGTACAATTAGGCACTAAATTGGCCCAACAATTATAAGTTCATTCATGTATTGTTATGCTTCTATTTTGTGTTCCTTTAAATTATGGTTGAAACGTAATTTACCCCCTTCAAAAGGGAGGTCCGCTGTCTGGTTTCTCCAGACATTCGGATCCCTTGTGTAAAGAATGGCAGATCCCTTTTTCACGGGATCCGGCTGATCCGGGTCTACAATAATTTTTTTGCCTTTATTGTTTCGTTTAGGATTAACATTTTTATTTTGTAGGACTTCCCCAAACTAAGGGGAGCACATAACTACATTGATTATCATCTTAATAACATTTTTTGTAGCATTCAAATCCATTTGGATTCTTTGACGCCCTCATTAAGAGGGAGCTTTCGTCAAGGGGGGGTCATAGCATTTGATTCAATTCAGATCATTTCTTTTTATATACATTGTTACATTAGATTCGATTCAATTTAGATCATTTCATATTTCTTTTTCTTAACACATTGCACGTATAGTTAGTTTTTCTTCGACACTCTTTTTGTTTCAACAAAAAATGGGAGAATAAAGTAAAAAACTCTAATTTAAAACTTATAAATTTTTACTCTTTACTTCCAATTATTTTATGTTTTGTCATCAACAAAAAGGGGAAGATTGTTAATACAAATAAGCCGTAAAAACATTTATTTATAATTTACGATATTCCTATATTTTGTCCAAAAAATCATTCGTATGTTTTAAACCAATAGTTTTCTAACTCATCACATCCATCATACATCAAACATCATATAATAAGACCAATTAAATTTATACTCATGTTACAAACTATTTTAGTTAGTTACTCTCTCACAAGTAACTACATACTCTATTCTCACAAGTGACTACGCATTTTACTTTAAACACGTCACGTGTACATTTTATTTTAATAAGTATAATTAACTTGGACATTTTATTTTAAGTAATCTAACAAAGTTAATTACATATTTAACAAGTAATCTAACAAGTAAGGATTATTTACAAATCCCATTTATACAAGATAACAAAACATTTTTGCACTTTATATATTTTTAAAACTCAAGTAACTTATGTTACTTACATATTTTAAAGTATACAAAAATAGATAAAAGAAAAACAAAACACAAAATGGTTTTTACCTCATGCATGACATCTTTCATTATCTTGCCATATTTTGAAAAGATCTTGCAAGATTACAAAAGATTTTGTGAGATTTAATATTTAAAACCTGAATTTACATACCAGATAAGCCGGATCCCTTATCTAACACTAGCCGGATCCCTTTTGGAAGGGATCCGCCAGATCCGGTGAACAGTGTCTAAAATTTGCCTATAAATAGCAAGCCATTTCTCATGTTTCACTCATCCCCTTTCATACACATTCTCCCTAACATTCTCTAATCCTTGATCTCATATCAAGGTTACTTTTATGTTTCATTTTTGGTGATTTTCTTATTAGGAGAAGATGTTACTAAGTTTTGCATACAAGTCGATCAAGCCTCGAGTTTACTTGTTGTTAGTATTAATCATCACATCAAGATCATCCTATCGATTCTTGTTCATCATTCATTCATTGTAAACATAAAACTCACATTTGTAAAATGTAGATTGCATAGGGTTGGTTCTACCGGCGTTAGGACTCAGTATTTAGCTTTGTACCGAATAAAGCGTAAGCGACGTAGGGTTGGTTCTACCGGTGATAGGTACCGGTATTTAGCTTTGTACCGGATAAAGTGTAAGCAACGTTGTGAGGCTTCTCCGCCAAAATAAGGAGCTTGTGGATGTAGTGTTTACGAACTCTCGAGTTGAGTACTCGAGGAGTGGAGTAGGGCAAGGAAGGTGTCCTTGTAGCCGAACCACTTTAAATACTTGTGTCGTGGCTATATTCATTTATATTTATTTATTGCATTCTTTGTTTATTATTTCACTAGATCTACAAGTATATAACGATAATCTACACCAATATCTAAATATTTCACATAACGTAATCCAAATAAATTAAAACGCAAATTTTAATTGATAAAACAATTCAACCCCCTTCTAGTTTTCCACATGTTTTTACATACAAAAAATAAAAAGGTTTATTAATGGTAAGTTTATTAGATATGAGAAAGATGTTTTGCTTTAAGAGCAGTGAGATATATGTAACTGAGTTGTTTTGTCTTGGATTTAAGGATGAAGACTTTGGAACTTTTGGTCAACTGTTTGGATCTACCTAGTATGCACAACCTACAAAGTCTCAAAAAATAGAACTATACAAGATTTTATGCATATAAGGTCTAGTAAAAAGTCTATGTTACCTACTAAGTTGTGTGATTATGTATTAAAGGACACGATTAAGTATGGTGTAGATAAAAGTGTTAATTTTTACACCCCGAAACCAGTTTAAGTTTTTTTTTCTTAAAATGCCTATATATTATTCTGACTATGATAATTATGTGTTGGAAAACGTTATATATTCATTAGTCAAGATTAAGTGGAAAGTTAAATTAAAAGTCAATGCGTCAAGTAAAACGTGTATAGAAAGTTATTTGTGGTCATTAATAAGAAAATGAGACATTAGGGGATGAAAGTGTCATTTTGGAAACTTGTACCATAATTTTAATAAGTCGAGATCTCCATCGACTTTCTATAAACTTCCAAACGTATGTAGAAGTCAATGTGGGTGTGTGAGACGCGAGTTATCTAGGGAGGAGATAATCAAGAATTTTAAAAGTGATGAATTGCTTGAGGAATTGTGTTTCTTTACAAGATGACGAATTTGTTACCCCCATTCTTTTCAAAGTAGAAAGTTATGGCAACACTCAAATACCCAATAAGCTTAAAAGCATATAGTGTAACTATTAGTAGCACACTAAAATGAAAAACACGAATTTGTTACCCCCATTCTTTTCATTTCCATATTAGCTTTTCTCTTTTCATGATTCTCCCAAGCTTAGATCTTCACCTCTTTTTGCTGCAACATGAATAAGTGTATTCGCATCTCCAGGACTCGTTTCCACAATGTCTAAACTATAACTAACTATATACAGTCATACATCCACCATCTTATCTAGTCCACATATAAAAAATGAGGCATTAAATGCATAAAAAAGGAGCATACGCACCGCAGTGTGGACATAAAAAGTCCAATAACATCTACCACAACATATTGGCCAACTAATTTGGTGGTGAGGATTAGAGTCATAACCTGGTAATAAAGATCAAATTACAACAAATAATCAATTTTTGATTGCAGGTTAGATTATACAATGACGTACGCACAAACAAATTCTATAGAAGAACGGTTATGTACTAACCACGACAAACAAAGTGCTTGCAACAATAATTGCTGATAGAAACACGATTCCTTTGAAAAAGTACCAAAAACACGAGTTCGTGCTTATATAATTTAGGGGATACAATTATCCTTTTCTAACCCAACAACATACTAAGGCAATGAATAGACGATCATAGTGATAAAGAGCCTCAAATCATTTATTGTTTGTAACTTAACAAAAAATTATCACCACGATATCCCAAACTTTAAATAGATGTTTATGTTCATAAAGCACATATGATCATGAGAGTATAAATAAAAGAAACACGTGGATTTATTTACCTCAATGCTTAATCCAATTCAAGGACCATGACTTTAGTTATTACCATTGGGTGTCACCATATCATTACCAAAACCACCATCCACTATTCCCGTTGATTGTAAAGATGAATATGCCCCTTTGACCATTATAAGCCTCCCAAGCTGCAGAGTTCACACAAAAATGTTTAAATCAACAATTGGATGATAATGTAACTTCCTTATAACCTAAATTAGCGTTACCTTATTTTTCTCGATCTCAAGAGCTTTAAGCTGCATAGCTTTTATGTTATTATCAACTTTTCTCTGTAATTTTGGTTTGCGCAATCTTTCCTCATGAATCCCCATTTCACAGTATTGATACACGTTTGCTAACCCATTTCATTTGTCGCATCGTTTGCTGAGGAACCCATGCTAGAAAAGGTTGATGGAAAAACTCATAAAGACTTGTTTATTCAAGTAAGAGCAACATCTATACTCTTTTTAACTAATTATTGAACATTTTTCGTAAGATATGGCCATTCAACATTGCAATATTCTTAGTATTGAGAAATTATCAAAAGATGATATCAGATTTACAAAGTTATGCGTTGTTGGCTTATTAATCCACCGTAACTACTCAAACCCATAATCAAAATCTAGAATCAAAAGCATACAAGAAAACCCCAAAATATTAAAGTTAAAACAAAATTGTTAGGAAATAAATTTTTTGAAATTAATTTAATCATCATACATGGGATTGCAAAATTCACGTAGATTTTGATTTTATTGTCGGAAATCAATCGTTGTTGCTATGGCTTTGATGAATCATACTATGTGTGAGGTGCGTGTGAGGTGGGAAAGGTATGTCTAAAGGTTTGTGTGTGTAGAGTGATGATTAATTAAGGTGGGTTGAGTGTGTGTTAACACGTGTGTTTGTAAGATCTAAAATTACAAGTAGAGCCAAATTAAGAAGAAGAGTTACTATGCAATTATGTTCATCTGATTAAAAAAATATTATTTTGACTGAAAAGGTATTATCCTAAGTTTAGTGTAGCATTGTCTTACAAAAAATTTGTGACTTTTAGTATTTAGTTATATTTTTTCTAAAATTTCGCTACGATGAGATTGTTGTTGTACTTTAATGCTGAAACGGTAAATTCCATTGTATTTACTGATCATTTAACTCTGAGGGTATGTTTGGTGAAATGGGCTGGGCTGGGGCTGGGGCTGAAGCTGAGGATAAGGCTTATATTATATGGCGAAATTAAAATTTGTATTTTTTGTAAACTTGTTTGGCAAATAGGCTGGTTGAGGCTTATTACAAAATTATTAAGAAAGACATAATTAAATGAGTTTTTGGTATATGTTACTTTAAATATTTTTGTGAGTAAATAAGTAATTTATGGTTCAAAAGTCCCGATCTAAAGTTTTTAGCTCTTTTTATAGGGCTGAGGCTTATATAGACTTATGACTTATAAGCCTTTTCATAAGTCCACGTGACAAACGAAATTTATTTTATAAACGACTTATTTTTAAAAGTCTAACTCTCGATAAACCCCTCGCAAACATATAACCTAAATTGTTTGTATAAATGTAACATTTTCTTTTCGAATTGGTTTCCACTTGTTTTTGCCAAATGAAAATAACCGCTCAGATCTAAACTATCCTTCATTCAAAGATTTTGAAGCCACCTAAAACGAAAAACATCAGCCCGCTTATTTTCCCCAAAAAAAAAAAACATGCCAGGTCACCGATCCGTGTGACACCCACCTCATCTAAACGACATCATCATACCTCTTAATCCAACGACTACCATTACTTGAAACTAACACACCTACATTATTACCATTCACGCACTATATATACCCCCATCCGCCCCTTTCACCTTCATCACAATCAATCTCACACACATTTTCTGGTACACACTTCTATCCTTTCATCAATTAGATATTAATTTTAACATTCTTTACTTTAAATTGTTACAATTTGATTATTATTTCCTGATTAATATCTGCTTAATTCGATATAAATCTCTTCATTTTCAAATAAACCTAATTTTATTTTATTCAGTTCGTCTTTTTTTTTTAATAAAATTGATTACAGTTTCGTGTTCATCATCAGCTTAATTTTATATAAATTTAATCAATTTCACAAAATCCTAATTTTTTATAATTCAACATTTATGCTTAATATTATGAAAATTGATTTAATTTCACAAAGCACTAACTTATCTATTTTGTAAATTTCAGATCCATTTACTGCACAGAAAAATGTCAGGAAGAGGAAAGGGAGGAAAGGGACTCGGCAAAGGAGGAGCAAAGCGTCACAGGAAGGTTCTCCGTGACAACATTCAAGGAATCACTAAGCCTGCTATCCGTCGTTTGGCTCGTAGAGGTGGTGTGAAACGTATCAGTGGCTTGATCTATGAAGAGACACGTGGCGTTCTTAAGATCTTTTTGGAGAATGTCATCCGTGACGCTGTTACTTACACTGAGCACGCTCGCCGTAAAACAGTGACTGCTATGGATGTTGTCTATGCTCTCAAGAGGCAAGGAAGAACTTTGTATGGTTTTGGGGGTTAGGGATGTTTGGGATTGTGTTTCAAGTCTTGCTGTCAAGAAAGAAATGTGTTTAGCGTTAATTGTGTTAGCGTTTGTTGGTATTGAATGTAGTTAGATTTCTGTTTAGATGTTTTAACGATGAATCAAGTAATGAAATTGATTTTGTTATCAATTTGAGTTTTTTTTTTTTTTTATAATATATTGTCTGTTTGTTTGATTGTTGATGGAATTGGTTACTTGATGGTCACTTTGGGGTGTTTATACTGGATTATACAAACAGTTTTCAGTTAGTAGCTTTGTACAAATGATCCCAAACATACCCTCAGTTTTCTAGACCTAATATGTTCATTTCTTTGTTGATTGAACATCTGCAAACTCAGGATAATTTTCGTGAGTACATTGTTGCTGAATCTTATTCAGTCAACTCAAACAGATATGCCAATAAACTCTAGTTTGAAGTCCATTATATCTTAGCTTGTGCAATCCATCACACCTGATATAATAACCAACTAATGGCAAATTCACCCCTGATATATAAGTATATAATAACCCAACGCCCAAACCATTTCGGTCCTTAATATATACTCCTTATTATCGATTGCAATTAATTGAAATATATGGCTTTGTGTTTATTGGGTTGAACTGTTAGGTTAGTGATGGTACTAGTAGTTGAAATCAAATGCAGTTTGATTTCAATTATTATTGCACCTACTTTTAATTACTGTAAATCTTGTTGACTATCTATCAGTTTGCACCTTTTCTTTTGTTGAATTGAGGTTATGTGTCTTATTTGAGAGACTTGGACATCAACTCTTGGAAAAAAAAGATGTTCTAGGTCGGATATCTGGATGATTGTCAACCATAGCAACATTCAGTGAACAAACATGAATGCACTTCTTCTATCAATCAACAACAGCAGAAGCCCACTCGCGCCACCATATTTGAATATTGACTTCGGTGTCCACAGATGATTCTTTTTTAACTGCTTTTTTCCTATGTTTCTTGATCACTTAAACATTAACCACAATCGTATGGCCTTCTTTAGGCTTTTCATGCTTTTTTACATTCTGCAATCATATTTATCCATAACATCAACACAAGCTACCAAACCAAAATCAGACCTGTTTCGCGAATACATTGGAGCAAAATTTGAAAATGTCAAATTTTTAGACGTACCCATCAACCCAAACGTCGAATTCCACTACATACTTGCTTTCGCTATCGACTACACCACTTCATCTACAGCCTCACCAATCAATGGCCTATTCAACGTGTTTTGGGAAGCGATAATCTCAGCCCTTCACAAGTCTCATCAATCAAAAGTCAACATTCAAATGTCAAAGTTGGTTTGACCATAGGTGGTGACAGTGTGAATGGAGAAAGTTGTTACTTTAGTCCTTCTTCGGTTGATTCCTGAGTTGTTAACGCTGTTTCTTCGCTTACTGCGATCATCCAAGAGTATAACTTGGATGGGGTTGATATCGACTATGAGCATTTTCATGCCGATGCTGATACGTTTTCTGAGTGCATTGGGACACTTATAACAACTCTTAAGAATAATGGAGTCATTTCGTTCTCATCTATAGCTCCTTTTGATGATGGTGATGTTCAGAGTCATTACATGGCTCTTTGGAAAAGCTATGGTCATGTTATAGACTGTTAATTTTCAGTTTTACGCGTATGATAAAGGGACCACTGTTTCGCAGTTTATGACTTATTTTGAGACACAAAGGTCAAATCATGGAGGAGGTAGTATCTTGGCTAGCTTCACTAGTGCCGAAAGTGGTGGCCTGTCACCACAAAACGGGTTCTTTACTGCGTGTAGCAGGCTTAAGAGCCAGGGGAAACTCGGTGGGATCTTTGTTTGGTTCGCAGATGATTCAAAGGCTTCAGGTTTCAAATATGAAAAGCAATCACACGCGTTGCTAGCTGTCCCTCATTAGTATGCATGTAACATTCGATCTGTTTTCTATGTTTGTAACTTTGTTATGTTTAGTAATGTATCTTTATACATGATATACGTTACAATTTCCAATATTACATTTTTTTTCATTTAGCTATATAACTAATTCTGAATCACTGAGATTTAGGCTAATATCAGCAGTGCAGCACCACACACAGAGTTAGGGGATATAATTTATCTAATTAATTAAGATGTTAACAGTTCTCAATTTTCAGTATATAAAATTAGAAATTATAAGTTAACATATCTTAGGCCCCAAACATAATGTAGTTCTTGGCCCATAGTTGAACAAACCAAATATATAGTACTAGATTTGGAGTTAACATATGTCACCTTGTGTTAAATATCTTATGAATCGTCATTATTAGTGTGACAGCTTGTTAATATCTTCCGTAACCATGGGAAGTACCTACGCTCATGGTCTTGCATCCTGTAGAAATATCCACACATTCATGTCTTTTTGTGAGACCTTAACCAAATGTTAGATAGATTTATCTTTGATAAATATACATTTTGAATCTATGGTTTTCCTAGTCCATTATATCAACATCAGACCAAAATAATATCGGTCTGTCTCCCATTCAAACATGGTGACAACACCTATACGAACACCAAGAAAAGAACAATAGTATATGGATATATCAAGAGAGTTTCTTTTTTCTTAATGATAAATCCAGCGATATTGGTCACCAAACCCCAGCCTATATATTTTATCAGACAGAAAGAATACAAATCAGATTAGCTATATAAGTAGTAGTGATCTCAATCACTAGAGTCATCAAATCATCCATCACTTCTGTTAGTTCATTATTCAATATAAAGAAAACATGATGTTTTACAGTGTTATCATCGCCACACTTTTTATGCTGGTTATATCTTCTTGCAGCGGTAAGTATTATTCACATTGTCGTGCTTGTATGATCTTAGAGGGTGTTTGGTAAAATAAGTAGGTGCCAACCTTCATATTCTTAAGTGCACAACAGTTTAACCAGACATTTAAAACTGCTTACGAGCCATCCCAAATACCCTCTCAAAATTGCTTCTCTGCTTATTGTGCTTTTAAACATAGATAAACAGTTTGACTGGAATTAATAAAAAAAATATGCAGATTTTAGAGTGACCTAATTTTCTTGAACTAATCCAATAGTCTGTTTGATGACTAAACAGCTGCAAACTCGAATCTTTTGCGCGAGTACATTGGTGCTGAATCTGACTCTGTCAAGCTAACAGATATGCCAATAAACTCTAAAGTTGAAGTCCATTACATCTTAGCTTTTGCTATCGATTACACCTCAGATAATCACCCATCACCAACCAATGGCAGATTCAACGTTTTCTGGGAAACTAACCATTTGGGTCCTTCACAAATAGCATCAGTTAAAGATAAACACTCAAATGTAAAAGTAGCGGTTAGCTTGGGCGGCGATAGTGTTGTCAGTGATAATAATAAGGTCTATTTTTCTCCAAAATCAATTAACTCATGGGTTAAAAGTGCAGTTTCTTCGTTAACTAGCATGATCAAGCAATACAATTTAGATGGTATCGACATTGACTATGAACACTTCCATTCACACGATGAAGACACTTTTGCTGAATGCATTGGACAACTTATTACAACTCTAAAGAAAACCCGAACCATCAAATTTGCTTCTATTGCTCCATATGAAGATGATGAGCTTGTTAACAGTCATTACTTGGCTTTATGGAAGAAATATGGACAAGTTATAGATTATGTGAATTTCCAGTTTTACGCATACGATAAACTTAGTGTTTCAAAGTTTGTGAATCATTTTGATCATCTACATTCTTCGAGTTACGCAGGAGGTCAGCTTAGCAGTTGCATAGTAGCAATAGTTTAACTACAGAGTTGCCTCCTATTGATGGTATTCTTGTGAGCATTGCAAGAGCTGAAGAGTCAAGGTAATGCTTTGGGGGACATATTTAGGTAAGCTTGGGGGCATATTTGTTTGGTGTGCTGATGATTCCAAAGATTACGGTTTTAGATATGAACTCGAAGCTCAGGCCTTATTGGCTGCATGATCAACAACATCCTTATTTCCATTATGGGCCTATAACGTTTGCTTTCTTGTGTCCGTAGTTTCGTTTCTATTTTACAATAAATAAATTATGTCAAATGATCGACCTATGAAAATAATATGACATCATATCGATCGTAACCTCTTCTTGTTTTGACCCATAAAGCATCTTGGTGCAGTTTCACTGAATTGTGCCTATTCTGATTTCAACAAAGAAAAGGACATAATAGATGAATCTTTTGGTTTATAATGAAAAAGTTCTTGAAACAACATAAACAATGAAAGACAGTGACACTGTTTGTTTTATTGTACATATCCATAGATATTATAAAAACGTCTTTGACATTGTGACACTAACTATGCGACCATCTTATTTAAGGCGACAACTCAGAACATATTTAACAAAAAATAGATCGATATTAACAGAAGAATCGCACTCATGCACCTTAAGTTATATAAGTTTGATCACATCTCAGTAATTTTATCATAGCAGTTCTATGCTTTTGGATAAAAAATGGGGCTTTGTAAACTTTTCATTGTTCTTTTCACCCTACAAAGTCTTTTAGCTATGGCATCTAAACAAGCTATTGCACCAAGATCAGGTCTATTTCGTGAATATATCGGAGGGGATGACAATAATGTCAAATTTTCAGACGTACCCATTAACCCAAACGTTGACTTCCATTACATACTTGCTTTCGCAATGGATTACACCACCTCTACTTCATCCTCCCCAACCAATGGCAAATTCAACGTGTTCTGGGACACACATAATCTTGGCCTGTCTCAAGTCTCTTCGATCAAGAGTCAACATTCTAATGTTAAAGTAGCTTTAAGCTTAGGTGGTGACACTGTGAATGGAGGGACAAGCTGTTACTTTAGTCCTTTGTCGGTTGATTCATGGGTTTCCAATGCTGTTTCTTCGCTTACTAAGATCATCCAAAAGTATAACTTGGACGGGATTGATATTGACTACGAGCACTTTCCTTCAGATTCAGATAGTAAAATTTTTGCTGAGTGTATTGGAAAGCTTATAACAACTCTCAAGAATAAAGGAGTCATCTCGTTTGCTTCTATAGCGCCATATGATGACGATGAGGTTCAGAAGCATTATATGGCTCTTTGGAAGAGTTATGGTCATATTATAGACTATGTGAATTTCCAGTTTTATGCGTACGGTCAGGGGACCACTGTCTCTCAGTTTATAAACTATTTTCAAACACAAAGTTCGAATTATGAAGGTGGTAATATTTTGGCTATCTTTAGTACTGAAGGAAGTGGTGGATTGTCTCCTAAAGACGGGTTCTTTAAGGCGTGTAATAGGTTAAAAAGTGAAGGGAAGCTTGATGGGATATTTGTATGGTCTGCAGATTCGTCCAAAAATTTGGGTTTTCGGTATGAGAAGGAATCACAAGCTCTGCTAGCTGTCCCTCACCTCACACGAACAAGTGCATTATCGTCATTTGATCTACCGGCTTCAGAACAACATGGGCATGGACTTATGTAGTTCATACTTTTATTTAATCTTTCTATAAATCTCAATTTCCTTTGTAATAGATCGTTCATGGTACAAGACTTTGCTCAGTCTGTTCTGGAAAATATCTGAAGACTTTAAGACACACAGTATAAATTTTACTCGAAGTCGTGCACATAAAATATTTATAAGCATTTCAATGGTAGATACTTATATTGTAATAATTACAGCCACAAATTTCAACAACCACATATAAACTTTAACGAGGGGCGGCCAACAAAGCTTGTGATTGCTTCTCGTATTTGAAACCTGAAGCCTTTGAATCATCTGCAGACCATATAAAGATACCACCAAGTTTCCCTTGACTTCTTAGCCTGTTACATGCAGTAAAGAACCCGTTTTGTGGTGATAAGCCTCCACTTCCTTCACTGCTGAAGCTAGCCAAGATACTTCCTCCTTCATAATTCGAGCTTTGGGTCTGAAAATAGTTCATAAACTGAGAAACTGTCGTCCCCGCATCATAAGCATAAAACTGGAAATTGACATAGTCTATGACATGACCATAACTTTTCCAAAGAGCCATATAATTACTTTGGACATCATCATCATCAAATGGAGCTATAGACGCAAATGAGATGACATTGTTGTTCTTAAGAGTTGTTATAAGTTTCCCAATGCACTCAACAAACGTTTCAGGATCCGCATGAAAATGCTCATAGTCGATATCAATCCCATCTAAGTTATACTCTTTGATGATCTTAGTAAGTGAAGAAACTGCATTAGAAACCCATGAATCAATGGACGAAGGACTAAAGTAACAGCTTCCTCCATTCACACTGTCACCTCCTAAGCTCAAACCAACTTTGACATTAGAATGTTGGCTTTTGATTGATGAAACTTGTGAAGGGCTGAGATTCTCGCTGTCCCAAAACACATTGAAATTTCCATTGGTTGGCGAGCAGAAGATGAAGAAGGTGTAGTCGATTGCAAAAGAAAGTAAGTAGTGGAATTCGACATTTGGGTTGATGGGCACGTCTGAAAATTTAACATTATTGAATTCAGCTCCAATATATTCACGAAATAAGTCAGTTTTCGGTGCATTAGCTTGTGCTAATGTCATAGCTAAAAGAGCTTGTAGAGTGAAGAGAATAATAAGAAACTTAGAGAAGCCCATTCTGATCAAAGAGCAGGTGGTATTGAAGTCTTGCGATAAGGTGAGGTGATGAGTAAGAATAGGAAAACAAACAGCTAAATAGGAAAGATTTGTGGAAAACTGCTTAGAAAGTGATCAACAAAATAATAATTAAGGTGGAGTAAGTGTGCGTCTGCTGTCATTATATATTTTAGATTTTTTTAATTTTCTTTGTTATGATCAATAAGTCAAAAACATGTTCCAAACCTCATTTACATTATGTTTTAATCATGTACTAAGTTTCCTCTGAAAAACATTCTATCATATCGATCTGCACTAGTATACAAACAATGCTTCTGTCCTTGTTTGTCTTATTTGTTTAATGATCTTTTCTTTTTTATTTCTTGAAGACACAATGTTACTTTCATCTTGACATATTATGTTATGGTAATCTATATCTATATCTGTATCTATCACAACCTTATAATTGGCTGCATGATCAACAAGATCCCTATTTCATTATGAGCATATATTAATTGTATCTTTTGCCGTACTATTATTCTTTCTTTTTCTCTTCAAATAAGAACTGAGATACTGTCATTTAAATGTATATAATAAGTGCTCAGTTTTTTTGAACGCATTGTATCAATTGATCGACCTATGACAACATGACATCATATCCATCATGGACTCTTCATGTTTTGACTCATTATGCATCTTGTGGCAGTTTTATCTAGCTAGCTGCTGCATTCCGACGTCCAAACAAAGAAGGATCTCACAGCTGCAGAAACTTAACATAACATGATAGAAGAATCTTTTGGTTTGTAACATAAAGACCTTGAAACAACAATAACAATGAAAGACAGTGACACTTTCTGTTTTCTTGTACATATCCATAGATATGTGACATTCTTTACTTAAAGCGGCAGCTCAGGACTTAATTAATATAATTTTGATCGATATTAACAGAAGAATCGCACTCACGCTTTAATCTATATAAACTTGATCATATCTCAGTAATTTATCAGAGCATTTCTATAATTTTGGATCAAAAATGGGATTTTGTAAACTTTTCATTGTTCTTTTCACCCTACAAAGTCTTTTAGCTATGGCATCAAAACAAGCTATTGCACCAAGATCAGGTCTATTTCGTGAATATATCGGAGGGGAAGACAATAATGTCAAATTTTCAGACGTACCCATCAACCCAAACGTCGAATTCCATTACATACTTGCTTTTGCAATTGATTACACCACTTCTTCCTCATCCTCCCCAACCAATGGCAAATTCAGTGTGTTCTGGGACAAACATAATCTAGGCCCTTTTCAAGTCTCTTCGATCAAGAGTCAACATTCTAATGTTAAAGTATCTTTAAGCTTAGGTGGTGCCACTGTGAATGGAGGGACAAGCTGTTACTTTAGTCCTTTGTCGGTTGATTCATGGGTTTCCAACGCTGTTTCTTCACTTACTAAGATCATCCAAAAGTATAACTTGGATGGGATTGATATTGACTACGAGCACTTTCCTTCAGATTCAGATAGTAAATTTTTTGCTGAGTGTATCGGAAAGCTTATAACAACTCTCAAGAATAAAGGAGTCATCTCGTTTGCTTCTATAGCGCCATATGATGACGATGAGGTTCAGAGACATTATATGGCTCTTTGGAAGAGTTATGGTCATATTATAGACTATGTTAATTTCCAGTTTTATGCGTACGGTAAGGGGACCACTGTCTCTCAGTTTATAAACTATTTTCAAACACAAAGTTCGAATTATAAAGGTGGTAATATTTTGGCTAGCTTTAGTACTGAAGGAAGTGGTGGATTGTCTCCAAAAGACGGGCTCTTTAAGGCGTGTAATAGGTTAAAAAGTGAAGGGAAGCTTGATGGGATATTTGTATGGTCTGCAGATTCGTCCAAAAATTTGGGTTTTCGGTATGAGAAGGAATCACAAGCTCTGCTAGCTGTCCCTCACCTCACACGAACAAGGGCATTATCGTCATTTGATCTACCGGCTTCAGAACAACATGGGCATGGACTTATGTAGTTCATACTTTTATTTATTCTTTCTATAAATCTCAATTTCCTTTGTAATGGATCGTTCATGGTACAAGACTTTGCTCAGTCTGTTCTGGAAAATATCTGAAGACTTTAAGACACATAGTATAAATTTTACTCGAAGTCGTGCACATAAAATATTTATAAGCATTTCAATGGTAGATACTTATATTGTAATAATTACAGCCACAAATTTCAACAACCACATATAAACTTTAACGAGGGGCGGCCAACAAAGCTTGTGATTGCTTCTCGTATTTGAAACCTGAAGCCTTTGAATCATCTGCAGACCATATAAAGATACCACCAAGTTTCCCTTGACTTCTAAGCCTGTTACATGCAGTAAAGAACCCGTTTTGTGGTGATAAGCCTCCACTTCCTTCACTGCTGAAGCTAGCCAAGATACTTCCTCCTTCATAATTCGAGCTTTGGGTCTGAAAATAGTTCATAAACTGAGAAACTGTCGTCCCCGCATCATAAGCATAAAACTGGAAATTGACATAGTCTATGACATGACCATAACTTTTCCAAAGAGCCATATAATTACTTTGGACATCATCATCATCAAATGGAGCTATAGACGCAAATGAGATGACATTGTTGTTCTTAAGAGTTGTTATAAGTTTCCCAATGCACTCAGCAAACGTTTCAGGATCCGCATGAAAATGCTCATAGTCGATATCAATCCCATCTAAGTTATACTCTTGGATGATCTTAGTAAGTGAAGAAACTGCATTAGAAACCCATGAATCAACGGACGAAGGACTAAAGTAACAGCTTCCTCCATTCACACTGTCACCTCCTAAGCTCAAACCAACTTTGACATTAGAATGTTGGCTTTTGATTGATGAAACTTGTGAAGGGCTGAGATTCTCGCTGTCCCAAAACACATTGAAATTTCCATTGGTTGGCGAGGCAGAAGATGAAGAGGTGTAGTCGATTGCAAAAGAAAGTAAGTAGTGGAATTCGACATTTGGGTTGATGGGCACGTCTGAAAATTTAACATTATTGAATTCAGCTCCAATATATTCACGAAATAAGTCTGTTTTCGGTGCATTAGCTTGTGCTAATGTCATAGCTAAAAGAGCTTGTAGAGTGAAGAGAATAATAAGAAACTTAGAGAAGCCCATTCTGATCAAAGAGCAGGTGGTATTGAAGTCTTGCGATAAGGTGAGGTGATGAGTAAGAATAGGAAAACAAACAGCTAAATAGGAAAGATTTGTGGAAAACTGCTTAGAAAGTGATCAACAAAATATTAATTAAGGTGGAGTAAGTGTGCGTCTGCTGTCATTATATATTTTAGATTTTTTTAATTTTCTTTGTTATGATCAATAAGTCAAAAACATGTTCCAAACCTCATTTACATTATGTTTTAATCATGTACAAAGTTTCCTCTGAAAAACATTCTATCATATCGATCTGCACTAGTATACAAACAATGCTTCTGTCCTTGTTTGTCTTATTTGTTTAATGATTTTTTCTTTTTTATTTCTTGAAGACACAATGTTACTTTCATCTTGACATATTATGTTATGGTAATCTATATCTATATCTGTATCTATCACAACCTTATAATTGGCTGCATGATCAACAAGATCCCTATTTCATTATGAGCATATATTAATTGTATCTTTTGCCGTACTATTATTCTTTCTTTTTCTCTTCAAATAAGAAATGAGATACTGTCATTTAAATGTATATAATAAGTGCTCAGTTTTTTTGAACGCATTGTATCAATTGATCGACCTATGACAACATGACATCATATCCATCATGGACTCTTCATGTTTTGACTCATTATGCATCTTGTGGCAGTTTTATCTAGCTAGCTGCTGCATTCCGACGTCCAAACAAAGAAGGATCTCACAGCTGCAGAAACTGAACATAACATGATAGAAGAATCTTTTGGTTTGTAACATAAAGACCTTGAAACAACAATAACAATGAAAGACAGTGACACTTTCTGTTTTCTTGTACATATCCATAGATATGTGACATTCTATACTTAAAGTGGCAGCTCAGGACTTAATTAATATATTTTTGATCGATATTAACAGAAGAATTGCACTCACGCTTTAATCTATATAAACTTGCTCATATCTCAGTAATTTATCAGAGCATTTCTATAATTTTGAATCAAAAATGGGATTTTGTAAACTTTTCATTGTTCTTTTCACCCTACAAAGTCTTTTAGCTATGCATCAAAACAAGCTATTGCACCAAGATCAGGTCTATTTCGTGAATATATCGGAGGGGAAGACAATAATGTCAAATTTTCAGACGTACCCATCAACCCAAACGTCGAATTCCATTACATACTTGCTTTTGCAATCGATTACACCACTTCTTCCTCATCCTCCCCAACCAATGGCAAATTCAGTGTGTTCTGGGACAAACATAATCTAGGCCCTTTTCAAGTCTCTTTACGATTCAGAGTCAGACATTCTAAGGTTACAGCATCTTTAAGCTTAGGTGGTGGCCAACGTGAAGAGGGACAAGCTGTTACTTTAGTTCCTTTGTCCCCGGTTGATTCATGGGTTTTCCAACGCTGTTTTCTTCACTTATCAAAGATCATCCAAAAGTATAACTTGATGATTGAGATTGACTAGCGAGCACTTTCCTCTTCAGATTCAGATAGTAAAATTTTTGCTGAGTGTATCGGAAAGCTTATAACAACTCTCAAGAATAAAGGAGTCATCTCGTTTGCTTCTATAGCGCCATATGATGACGATGAGGTTCAGAGACATTATATGGCTCTTTGGAAGAGTTATGGTCATATTATAGACTATGTTAATTTCCAGTTTTATGCGTACGGTAAGGGGACCACTGTCTCTCAGTTTATAAACTATTTTCAAACACAAAGTTCGAATTATAAAGGTGGTAATATTTTGGCTAGCTTTAGTACTGAAGGAAGTGGTGGATTGTCTCCAAAAGACGGGCTCTTTAAGGCGTGTAATAGGTTAAAAAGTGAAGGGAAGCTTGGTGGGATATTTGTATGGTCTGCAGATTCGTCCAAGAAATTGGGTTTTCGGTATGAGAAGGAATCGCAGGCTCTGCTAGCTGACCCTCACCTCACATGAACAAGGCCATTATCGTCATTTAATCTATCCACGTAACAAAAACATGGGCATTGACTGATGTAGTTCATTCTTGTATTTGTTCCTTGTTAATGAAAAACTTACGTTTGTTCATGGTAGATGACTTAGCTTGTTCAATTTATACCTCTTCATCTTAGAAGCTTTCATGTTTTATACATGAGTTTTACTTCTAGTCATTCACATAGAAATATAGAATATTATACAAGTATTTCATTAGTAGATAAATATATTGTAATAGTTACAGCCATAAATATCAATAAACACGACATATTATACACTAACGGGGGACAGCCAACAAAGCCTGTGATTGCTTCTCGTATTTGAAACCTGAAGCCTTTGAATCATCTGCAGACCATATAAAGATACCACCAAGTTTCCCTTGACTTCTAAGCCTGTTACACGCGGTAAAGAACCCGTTTTGTGGTGATAAGCCTCCACTTCCTTCACTGCTGAAGCTAGCCAAGATACTACCTCCTTCATAATTTGAGCTTTGGGTCTGAAAATAGTTCATAAACTGAGAAACTGTCGTCCCTGCATCATAAGCATAAAACTGGAAATTGACATAGTCTATGACATGACCATAGCTTTTCCAAAGAGCCTTGTAATGACTTTGGACATCATCATCATCAAATGGAGCTATTGATGCAAATGAAATGACACCGTTGTTCTTAAGAGTTGTTATAAGTTTCCCAATGCACTCAGCAAACGTTTCAGGATCCGCATGAAAATGCTCATAGTCGATATCAATCCCATCTAAGTTATACTCTTTGATGATCTTAGTGAGTGAAGAAACAGCGTTTGAAACCCATGAATCAACTGAAGAAGGACTAAAGTAACAGCTTCCACCATTCACACTGTCACCACCTAAGCTCAAACCAACTTTGACATTAGAATGTTGGCTTTTGATTGATGAAACTTGTGAAGGGCTGAGATTATCGCTGTCCCAAAACACATTGAAATTTCCATTGGTTGGCGAGGCAGAAGATGAAGAGGTGTAGTCGATTGCAAAAGAAAGTAAGTAGTGGAATTCGACGTTTGGGTTGATGGGTACGTCTGAAAATTTAACATTATTGAATTCAGCTCCGATATATTCACGAAATAAGTCAGTTTTCGGTGCATTAGCTTGTGCTAATGTCATAGCTAAAAGAGCTTGTAGAGTGAAGAGAATAATGAGAAACTTAGAGAAGCCCATTCTGATCAAAGAGCAGGTGGTATTGAAGTCTTGTAGTAGGTTGAGGTGATGAGTAAGAATAGGAAAACAGCAGTTAAATAGAAAAGATTTGTGGAAAACTGCTTAGAAAGTAATCAACATAATATAAATTAAGGTGGAGTAAGTGTGCTCCTGCTGCTATTATTATATGTTTTATTTTTTTATGTTCTGTTATGATCAATAAGTTAAAAATTTGTTCTAAATTTCATTTACATTCTGAATATATGCTAATGAAGTCTCTTTTGTCTTAATTTACACTTTGGATTTTTTTTTTCTAATCATATCTATCTGCACAGGAACACAAACGATGTTATGTAAACTTGCATCGAGGTGGATTAATGTTTAAAATTGATAAGGCAATAATTTGTCATAGATCGATCATTTGATACCGTATTATTTAGTTACATTCACATGATTCGAGTGACCATATGTCCATATCTTATATCTTATTTAAAAGCAAGAAAAAAGAAAACTACGGGCATAAGACCATAATTGAAACATATTAAAGATGTTGATCATGCTGCCAATAAGGCCTGTGACGCTTTTTCATATCTAAAACCGAAATCTTTGGATTCATCAGCACACCAAACAAATATGCCTCCAAGCTTACCTCGTCTCTTCAACTCTTTGCACGCCTCAAAGAAGCCATCATTGGGAGGCAAACCTAAGTTACGACCTTTGCTTATGAAACTCGCTAGAATCTGACCTCCTGCATAGCTCGAAGCATGTTGATGATTAAAGTGATTCACAAACTGTGAAACACTAAGTTTATCGTATGCATAAAACTGGAAATTCACATAATCAATAACATGTCCATATTTCTTCCATAAAGCCAAGTAATGCCTTTCAACAGGTCCGTCGTCTTCATAGGGAGCAATAGAAGCAAACTTGATGATTCTTTGTTTCTTTAAGATTGTTATAAGTCGTCCTATACATTCGACAAAGGTTTTCTCGCCGGATCTAAAGTGTTCATAGTCGATATCAATACCATCCAAATTATACTGCTTGATCATGCTAGTTAAGGAATTAACTGCATTTTGAACCCATGAGTTAACTGATTTAGGAGAAAAATGGACCTTGTTTTTATCACCACCGACACTGTCGCCACCTAAGCTCACTGCCACTTTGACATTTGAGTGCTTAGCTTTAACTGATGCGATTTGTGAAGGACCTAAATTTTTAGTTTCCCAAAAAACATTGAATTTGCCATTGGTTGGTGTTGGGTGATTATCTGAGGTGTAATCAATTGCGAATGCCAGGATGAAATGGACTTCAACTTTTGGGTTTATCGGCACATCTGATAACTTAACTGAGTCAGATTCAGCACCAATGTACTCCCGGAAAATATTCGAGTTTGCAGCTGTATGATCAACAAATTACCAGATGAAATAAGAAAATCAGTTTATAGAAAACTAACACTTCAAGAAATTGACCATATGAGAAATTACTTAATACTTTTTGAATTTTGATTTTCACAAGCATAAATATTTGTTTTTTTTGTACATCTAAAAGTCTAACAACTAAACGAAATTTACTCATAGCCATGAATAATGTTCCGTGTACAGTTCACGTATTTGTTTTAGCTGTAAGAACAATACAAACATCATGACGTGAACTAGACTTACCATTACTTAATGATATAAGCACCACAAACATTGCTGCCAGTGCCAAGTAAAGACCGCAAAACATGATGTTAACTTAATTATGAATGTTTGTGATCACTATTACTTATAGCATTCTGTTCATCAAAGGTAGACGATAACGATAACTAATAATTAAGATATGATAGTAACATATTGTTGGATTTAGCATGTATTAGAAAGATAGTTTCTTGTTATATCCAGAGATAATGATGTTTAATTCTTGGTGGAATCTCTATAGGTGGTACCGTGGTACCTCCATGATTCGGAATGAAGAACTAGGATCTTGTGGATCAATGTGAACGTGAATTCGACTCAAAGAATCATTTATAGATTCTAACGTTGGAAATAATATAACAAATATGATCTGTAGCTAAGTTTAGAGATACTAAGGTCAAGTTCATATGTGTGTCTCTATGCATGGTCATGGAATATTTAGATTAACTGCTTTTCAGCAATTAAAATCCAAAAGCTATATATTCAGCATAAGAGAGGACATAGTATGCTACTCCGTAGATTTGTTTTTTAAGGATGGAAAATCCTAGAAAATGAAAATCATGTAAAAACAAGTTATATTAGATTGTACAAAATAAGAATTAAGATCAGGCCCAACAAGATGGAAGATGGGCTTCAATAAAGAGAGCTTGCTTTGTATTGCAACTAAAGGCATTTTTGGTAGTTGGTAAAAAGATAATTGAAACAAACTTTGAAGTAGAACATGGGCAATAGTTCGAGTCACACGTTACTTTTATTTTTAAGAACAAGGCTGAGATCAAGTGGTTAATACTCTTGATTCTAGAGACAGAGGTCAAAAGTTTGATCTTTACTTATTGCAAGGCCGGAGGTTCTTTTTTACCTCTGGTAAAACTGGAAGCATCCTCTTTACCTTTGGTAGAGATAAGGCTGTCTACATCTCAACCTCCCCTATACATTAGAGAAAACGGTATTGAAACCCATAACCTGTGGAAGACGATATTAGAAGTTACTTTTTTTTACACTTTACTTTTATTTTTGTTATATCAATATCGTTTCTATTACTAGTGTAGAAACTTTTTGAATTAAAAAAAACATTAAGAGTTTTTTAGTCATATCAATATTTAATACAGTATGATTTTAGAGAGAAAACATTCTTCAAGATGTTGTAGGTTTTAGTTTCGTTGGAGACATCGTGAATTCCGTTATAAAAAACAAATTTAAAAAGAAAAAGAAAACTAATGGATCTCAAGCAAGTCCAAAAATGTAAAAAAAGTATAATATACTGTCTTAATTATCGAAAAAATAAGTTTAATGGTCCAACTTCTATGAGATTTTAATATATACGTGTAAGCTCTTTATCTTTATTTCAGGTATAAGTTTGACTTCTAATCACTTTATTTTTTCTTATTAAGTCGTGTTTAGTTAACTTAACGTGAAGACTTTAATTTTGTCACTTTTTAATTTAAGTCAATTCTTTTAATCAAGTGAAAAACAAACAACTTTTCACATGACCTAATAAATTAAGTTTTTTTATATTAAATCAATCAAGTTAAATTCAAACACCATCTTAGGTTTCGTTTAATATTTCACAAGGTCCTATGTCTTTATCTAAAACCATGTCTTCAAAAGAAGATGTACATCTAAAATCTTCATTTGTAAGGAAGAATACCGTTTGTTTTTTGTGCTCTTGAAGTACTCCGTTCATTTTTTTTAAAGAAGTGAGAAGTGAAAAGAAGAGAAAGAGATGCAGGCTTTGTGTGAAGTGAAAAAAGTGAGATTATATTTGAAATTTGAAATAAATGATAAGTGAAAAGAAACAGGTATATCTGCAAAAAAAACAAAAAAACAAACAAGAACCTTTGCACGCCCGCAGACATATGCAAACAAAAGAAGTTAAAAGTACATCTTGAAAAAGACACCTTAGTGTCATAGATGTAGGTCCACTTAGTCGAACATGAAACTATAGAATCACGGGTGACTCTCTTTATCAGGATGAGAGGAATTGCCTCATCGGCATTTCTGTCAATCCGCGAAGACTCAGACTCCAATAGAAAGAAAGGGTAAGCTCTCTGCTATATTTGCTTGCAATGCTATGCCTATCAAAGTTGGCGAACGCTTCTGTAACCTTAAACTCGTTACGCTGTTTGACTGAACTCGTTAGCTCCACGTCTACCGAAAGTAGGTAACCTTCTTCACCGTTGGTTCCCGTAACTAAACTTTTCTTATCTTTTTTTTCTTTCATTTTGAAGGGCTTGCGGTTTATTACACCAAATTTAGTGAGCTATTGAAGCTATCGAGAGAGTACCAAGTGCTGACGGTAACGAAGGTTACCGAGTCGGTTACCGGGAACCTTTTGGTTCTCGGGAAACTACCCGCGTTTTGTGTTGCTGAGACATGCGCCTAAGGAGAAAGTCTTTGCAGCCGAAGTCATCTGTGGAGCCGAGTGACGTGCCAACGTTACTAATTGAGTGCCGGCATGTATCTGTGCTGTCAGTAAGAAGGTAGTCAGCGCCTTTCGAAGCCTAAGCCCTTTCTTATCTAGTGTGCGCTTTAATTTGATCGTAGCTAGCGCGTGAGTTATGGAGGGTGTTCATCGGTTCGGTTATCAGGTTGTTCGGTTTATTCGGTTCGGTTAATTTTTTTGGTCAAAATCAAAAATCGAATTAAACCGAATTCAAATTGGATTAAACTGAAGCGAAAACCGAATCGGATAATTCGAATTACACGTTTTTAATTATTTATTTATTTAATTATATAATTTTTTAGCATTAAAAAATAGGACAAAAGCTATAAATGAGTAACCTACTTCAAAAAGTAGGGGTGAGCAGAAGAAACCGAAAAAACCGAAACCGAACCAAAAACCAAAAAAACCGAACCGAAAAAACCGACCGAAACTAAAAACCGATGGTTCGGTTTTTAATTTTTCAAAAACCGAAAATTTTTGGTTCGGTTTCGGTTTTTCTTCAAAAACCGAACCGTAAAAACCGAACCGAACCGAACCAAACCAGTTTTATAATAAATATAATATAAATAAATTAATGATAACTTTAAATTCATACTTATTTTATGGATGAAATTATTATAATATATATTATCTTAATGTTTATATATATGTTTGTCGTGTAGGTGTGTTTACTTGACAATATATGGTTACAATGACAATGATCATACTATGTGTATTTTCACATGCATGTGTGTGTCTCTCATTTATATGTGTATGATTGTAAAAATTTGTGTAAACATTACTAGGCTCATATTGACAAAAAAAAACAAAAAAAAAACCAATTTTCTACGTAAAACAAGTTTAGTAATATAAATTAGCAATGACTAAATTTAAACGGGTTGAAACCGAAAAAACCGAAAAACCGAACCGCAAAAATCGAGAAACCGAAAAAACCGAACCGCAAAAAACCGAGCGGTTTCGGTTTTTGGTTTTATAAAAATCGAATATTTCGGTTCGGTTTCGGTTTTAGCCAAAAACCGACCCAAATCGAACCGTGCACACTCCTATAAAAAAGTATCAACATGAGTAACTTACTTTCAAAAAGTCACCTTAATGTGTAACCATTGTTTTTTCTTGTACACTTCCGCTACCACCTAGGATGCCATGTGTACGGTCAAAGACAACTTTTTTTATTTTTTTTTGTTATACTTTGTTTTATGTTTTTTTACTTTGTTTATTATCTATAAAAAAAACAATTGTATTATTTAAAAAAAAATTACTATTTAAAATTTTTGATTATTTAAAATGTTTTGTTATTATTATTTAAATTTTTTTACTTTGTTTATTATTTTAAAAAAATTTATTTTTTTTTTCAAAAAATAAACAAAGTAAAAAAAACATAAAACAAAGTATAACAAAAAAAAAATTAAAAAACAATTTTTTTTAAAAAAAAGTTGACTTTGACTTTACACATCACATCTTAGGTGGCAGCTGAAGTGTACAAGAAAAAACAATGGTTACACATTTTGGTGACTTTTTAAAAATAGATTACTTATGTTGATACTTTTTAAAGTATGTTACTTGTAGTAGTACAAAACAAAAAAGTAGGTTACTCATTTATAGCTTTTGTCCTAAAAAATAAGCTTAATAAGTCTTATATTTAACTGAGAAAGAGTTTTATTGTCTTTTTTTATTTTATATAAATACATATATAAATTGTATATATTTATGTGAATTCAGTTTTCGGTTCGGTTTGGTTTTCATTTTTTCCGAACCATATCCAAAACGAAAACCGAATATTTAATTTAGTTTGGTCCGGTTTTAGCATTCGTTTTTTGGTTCGGTTCAGTTTCAGTTTTTGATTTATTCGAGTATCATCTGAACAATGAAGAATGAACACCCCTAACTATATAAATAACAAGCATAGTTGCCCGCGCGTTGCTGCGGGGCGGTTTTTTTTTATGCATGCATTGTTTTTGTATGTATACTGTAAAGGAACCTCTGCAAAAAAGAATTGGCTTTTTCAATTAATAAGGCTAACGTTGGCCCAGTAGCTGTGATGTTGAATACACATCTTTTGATCATTAGCTTGTGCCTGTTGCTTTTTGCTGCAATTAACTTTATCAGCAACTTGTCCATTAGATGTTGATGAGCAACTGCTTCTTTTGTTGAGCAATCAATATTTGGCGACTTACATGGAATATGTCTTGAGTTATCAATATAATCAGAACAACCAGCTGCAGAAACCAATAAATCAAATTCATTAACCACTACAATGGGCAAGAACTAAAATAATTAATAAAAGGTAAAGCTACATACTTCACCTGCAAATTGGCAAAACCATAATGCTTGATTCCTTGTCATCATATATATTCTAATTGACCAACCATTAGAGCTTATGTTACGTCCAAAAGTTAGATTCTATGAATAAGAATATTGTTAAGGTTCTCAAGGGGAATTATAATAACCTTAATCATATAAATGGTTCGAGAGGAAGGCAAAATGACTTTCTGACTGTTTTAATGTGCAGACCATGATTAAAAAAATTACTAATTCGAGGAGCTTAGGCGAGCGCTCATTTTATTTTTTGTGCCTGTATTGGTATGCCCAGTATATAGGTTTACAGTGAAACCTTTGTCAACAGGCTGCTTACATCTATTTGTTATGTTAAAGTGTGTGACTGCAAGTTGGAATTTTAAAAGCCGTCTTAGCTTATTAATGAGTAGTACATATTCTCAATGCAAATACTGAAATGCAAATGTAGCAACGCTTCAACTTACCATGAGTCCTTGCCTGACAAAACACGCACGCCGCTATTCACGTATGAGCTGCTACCACTTTTTTTGGGGGTTTCTGTTAACGGCTGCTATCGCAGAACAAAACAAAAAATATAAACGGTTAACAGTTATATTGACGAACATTATAGCTTATAACATTATAACAGAAGTGAAAGAGATGAAGGTATGGCTTATAGCACCACTGTCGATCTGAACCAATAAACAGGCCACGAATATTAGCTATGACAGTTAGCCCATCATGAGAAGGAAATGGCCTATACTCAAAATGGCAGCGTACGCATTGCAAAAGTTCAGTATAATAAAAAATGAGTTTTACATAATCACGTTTATGAAGACAGTAAACATACCTTGAGTAGAAAAGAACAGAAGTTACATTCATACTGTGGAATACAAAAGTTCCAACAGTACATAATTTAACCCAGTCGATATGAAAATAAGCTCACATTTTATCGAATCAAGTGAGACCATTCAAATTATATCATCATAGGCTCTCAGCTAGGACACTGATAAAACTGAATATAAAAGCCACATTTTTCTATCTTGAAACGACAACCATTGAGTGCCTTATGTATAACAGGGTAATCGATCATTTCATGAGGCTCAGATTTTTGAACAATCGAACAAAGAGGATTGGTTCGCCATGGCTGCAAACAGTTAATAATTGCCCCGCCAGGATACGGCCGATCTCAACTTTGTTCGAATCTGCTAAAACGCACTCAAATGTTACGAGGGTGAGTCATGAGGAGTCATAGATCCATATGGGAAAACTGTCTCATCAAATGTTACATGACGGGATAAGATGATTTTGTTCGTGTTTAAGTCTAGGCATCGATATCCGCGGTGATTTGTCGGATATCCCAGAAAAATTGCGGGTGTAGCCCGTGGTTCAAGTTTGTGATTTGTGTGAAGATGAGGATAGCAAAGGCAACCAAAAACACGAAGATCCGCATAGTTCGGTGTTGTTTTAAAAAGGCGAGTGTGAGGTATGATGATTTAGGGTTTTGGGGATCGGCTGTGAAGGCCTGATACCATGTAAATGTGTATTCGTTTATATTGATTGAGATGAATACAATAGGATACATATATAGTATGCATAATGGGCCTAACCTAGTTACATACAAATACAAAGAAGGTCATGGGCCGTATAGACTGTTAACAATGTAAACTGCAAGATTCACGAAAATGCACATAACGATTATCCTGAACATAAAATGGAAGTTCATTTGTTGACATACATGTTTTTCCTATACAACTAGAGCTAAAGCTACTGCACGTCTTTGTTTATATTTCTCCCTGTGACCACAAAGCTAGTTAATGGGGATAATGTCCAGTTTTCAGCAAGTGGTATCTTGTGAGTGTCGCAAATAACTTTCAAAATCCGGGTGATCTTATCTTGTTCATTAACCTGTGTGTAATAACATTTATTCCTAGCGATTAGAACAGCTGAATAAAAAGAGATTAATAATTGTAATCACTACCCTGAACTCACATTGGATGCAGGACCAAAAAATGTTTGTGGTGATTTCAGGTTTGTTTCCTGCATATGTTAAAAATAAAACAATGTAAAACTTAAGAAAAGTGAAAATGGTTTATGAGTTTCTTAGTAGTGATTGGAATTGTCTTTGACTTTTCTGGCTTTCTTCCAAGATGCAATATTGAAAACTCTCATCCAACAAGACTAATTAATTTAAAACCTTCAATTATTTCTAGATATATTATACTAGCCAATTCTTGTCTCTAAGTTGATATTCAATAATATAATCTTCTACTACTTGCATTAAGAAACTTTCTACAAAAGATTAATTTATGGACTTTGTCGTAGATTGGCATGTATTTTCCGATATGCTAACTGGACCGAATCAATGATTACTTTTGAATATTATGGCTCGAGAGATTGAACAATATGTATGTAGATTGTAGAGTTCATATGCATGAACAAGTGGTTGGGAACTTTTCCACTGTGAATCTTCTCAATTGCTTACGATTTTTCACATTTTGCGCATTCCTCAATTATTTGTATTTTGCGACATTTTATTTAGTAACACTTTTAGGCTTACTAGTGACATTTTAAACTTGTCAAGATAGAATCACAAAAACTCAAAAATTCATAATTTGAGAAAGCAATATAAATAAATTGGTAAAAACATATTCTCTTGTTATTTTGTTAAAAAATATGTTTGGAAGAAGATTATTTTTGTCTTCTTCCGTATGCTAAGCAAAGTCACAGGAAACGCTGGCTCAGCCGCGATCTACGTTTCCGATCGCTCGTACCGAAACGCGGTACGATAGCGTCCCGGATCGCCAATTTCGGCGTTCCGGTCAACGCTTGTTTACCTTGAAAGTGTTCTGATTTTCCGGTGACCGGTTTGAAAGAGAGAAAAGGAACGTGTTATTTTCCGGTGACTGCTTTGAAAGAGAGAAGAGTTGCCCTAATAACTACATAAATAGCCTCTGATTTGTTTTTATTCTTTATTTTGGCCCAAATTACATAAATGGGCTTTAACCAAATATTATCTTTCATGCTAATTAATAGTGGGCTTTACTCATCAAATATTTAATAAAATGCATACATGATATAAATTTTGCAACATTTATATAAAGTATATAATTAAAAATATTAAATATAATAATAAATTAATAAAAGTTTGTAAAAATGTATATATACTTGTTAAAACTCATATTAGTATAAGTATAATATGAAACATTGTACCAAATTATATGATACATCGAACCAAAGCGTAACGGAACGTACCGAAATGAGCCTACCCCCGCTCGTACCGAATTTTAAGGACCCCGCGAACCGCGTTCCCGTTTCGCGATTTCGTACCGGAGCGTACCACGTTCCATGTGACTATGATGCTAAGTATACTTAGGTAGGCAGTTAACATAAAACAATAGAACATAAACAAATCACGACGAAAACTAGAATCGGACATAAGATAGGAAACAAGACAACATATGTAAATGAAAATTGGGAGATTAGACAGAAACCTTAAGGATGCGATGAACTTCTTGAACCTCATATGCACAATCAGTGTATTTTGAGGTTGTGACGAGTTCAAGTACACCTACACATAACAAGGTAGAAGAATCGAACACAGGCAAAATAAGATACCCGTGAAGATTCCAACGAACAAAAGCAGAATATTTATGTTTTTCATAGTCTTGTGGAAAGACATTGGTTATATCACAAGTCCACTCTGGCAATCCTCGCTTAAAAACTCGTATAACAGGATTAAGGTCTTCTTCTTTACAAGTGTCATCTACGGCAAACATAACAAGCTCGGATGCCCTCCTGTAATTACCGAGTCCATCATTGGTTGTATCAAGGCGAAAAGGTTGATCTATGGTTTTTAGTAACATGTGTTTCCCAGATTTACATGGTGACCAAAATTGAACTAGAACATGTTTGTCACGAAGAGTTATGAGTTGAAGTATTTTCTGTATCGTATCCTTGGTGTCCTTGATATTGTATTCTGAACCTATATGATTCACAAATCCGCATTATATATTCATAAGATGATTATAAGAAAAATGATATTTCAATTCATTCTAGCTAACTTTTGTGAGTTACTTTCTGATTCGATATATATTACCAAAATATAAATGAAAGACAATTACCAATAGTTGTATTCAAAGACTGAAAAGGTTTCTCCATTTTTATAAGCTAGTTATAATAGCCGCCATGGTTCTGCAGCATCACCTTGTAACAAGAGTTTAAATAACTCCATTGGAGGGTCAGCAATCTATATCTATTTCTTTTATATCTATATCTATATCTATCTATATGTATATCTATATCTATATCTATATCTATATCTATATCTATATCTATATCTATATCTATACTATATAATATAATAAGGTTTTGTACAACCTTTTTAAGCTTGCAGCATTAAATTCGTAATTAATAAGATACCTTAATTACCCAACTGTGCAATAGTTTTATGCACCAATTTTATAAACGACTTCCATTGCTTTTGTACAACCTTTTTAAGCTCTTTGCATTAAAATCGTAATTAATAAGATACCTTAATTACCAAACTGTCGAATAGTTTTATGCACAAAAGTTGTACACGATACATATACTTTTGTATAACATTTTTGAACTTCTTGCATTAAAATCGTAATTAATAAAATACCTTAATTAGCAAAATGTACAAACATTTTAAGCTATTTACATTTAAAACTCAATTAATGTAATGATGTGGATTACCATGTTTAGCCAATGTGTACAATACTCTGATGCACCTTAATAATAAAGCATCCTTTCTATATATGACTCCTTCAAATCAGTTTCAATTGTACAATAACATCAACCCATTCAAAAAACCTTAAAAAAACCATACCAATTAATTTCGAATGGTATATATCAATTCTACAATTAATGTCAATTGATTCTTCCTTTACACGCCTCTTTTCTTTATCAGTTTCAAAATACATTACTCTTCTTTATCAATAGCCAGTTTGAAAATAAATAAAAAACACCACTCACAACATTTTTTATGCATATATCTCTCTTTTGATTTTGATGGATATTTTTAGGGTTTGGATTTAAATCCTGTAGAAAAACTATTTTGATGT